>OX632356.1:27213002-27295135 GCA_951751655.1 Ophion costatus
TGGCATATTATCCACTGAAGCCAGTCTTCCATGAGACGATTCTCATAATATTTTTCTCCGCAACACGTTTTGTCATTGTTCTTATATCGTCTTTCTAGTTATTTCGTAGGTCCTAGCCGCCGCACGAACCAACTTTTCGTCATTTTTTGAAGCACTGATTGCTGCTTTTAATAATTCTGGAGTCCAGTTCCGTCGTAGAGCAATAGCTTTTCTCTTGTACTTGTTAGGCATCTAATCCATCAGACACCGACTGTAGGTGGCCATCTCGCCTAATCTCCCGGGACAAATGGTCACATCTAAAAAGTAAAAAAGTAGAAACAATAGATGCAAAATCTAGAGGTTATGACGAAGCACTGTTCGTGAACTATTGAAGTAATACAAAAGTAATCATTACTTTCGCAAAATAACATCACCACAATGTGAAACATGAAACATTCAAAAAATATATCAGTAGACAGAATATTTAAAAATGATCTTACTTAACATTTTTTTGCCAACCTTTTGCTCGTACACTTGCACCTGCGCACAACGCGAAGCGAATTAAGCAGTAACAGGTGAAATTTAGTGCACGGTTCTATGAAATATTTCTATTGGCCATCTCTTCATCATGGTCAACTCCCCCGGAATTACCCTATCAAGCTCGATCAAGTGCTCAATGCATTGGGTAAGTCAATACATTGGTTCAATTAGCTTTTGCATTCATTGGTTCTTCGCTCAGATTGCCCTTGATCCTGTCTTCAAATTCAGATTGCCCTTGATCCTGTGTCTGGATTATCGATTCAACCAATTCGGTTAGGTTAAGTTATGAGGACACCTATCTTATCACTCGTGCAATAAGCACATCGTTTGTCTGATCATCTTGGGACCTCATAGTTTCTGTTGTTTACGCACGAAGAAAAGCTGCCGTATATCCCAAGGACCGAAAAACATCGTGGCATTTTCGGTCTGGTCTGGGAGACATGCTGGTTATGATTATGAAGACCAGGAGGGTCAAACTCCGATCCATCCTGCCGTACTGCAGTTCACAGAGGGCATAGCGTTCGTTGGCTTTTTGTTCGAGTTTTGCAGCAGGATAGTATCCCAGAAACACAAAGAATCTAGAGCAGTGTGTGGGAGAGTGTAGTAAGGCAGCAACGAGACGCGAGTCTAGCAGGGAAAGTGGTGAGTTAGGTCCCAGCTCGAGATAGAGCGAGGGAAAGAGAGGATCGTTCATCACCTTCGTAGGTACGTACCTGACCTGGCTCTCGTCCATGAAACCGTAATTTTCAGCTCGCGTGGAAGCAGCTTCACTTCACCTACTTCTATAACGATCTCTCTCGATTCTCCCAGCCCTCTTCTAAAACCCCGCTCATCGTGTCTCTGAACACTTGCCAAGGCGATGCTCAGGATGTCACGAGAGAAGAACGTTCCAAGATCCTCTCCTGTCACATAATATCCTCGTTACTCGTGCTGCACTACGTCCAGCGCACGACCATGCGACCAAAGGGGAAATGTATAGGCTGACAAATGGAAGGAAGGAGGGCGGCAAGAACAACGACGAGAGGATGACGTCGACAACGAGGGCTCAATAAACGAGATCACTTCACACGACCAAGGAGTCGGATGTCCTTTACTATCAATCCTCAAGCGGGTTTCCCTCGTTACTATAGTGTCTCTGAAGGGTCAATACCATTGAGCATTCTCTGTCGCGATAAACAGGGACCTTCGCACTTGGACTGGAACATTGAATGGAATTCCGGTATGAGTGCTTCTCGGTCAGGCATTATATCGTTGAGCACCTTTTGGTCATCACTTACCGCCATCAAAGAATCCCCGAAACATCGAGAGACTTTCATATTTAATTAGTAACTAAGTTTTCATTGTGCTCATATTGATCAATTGCGATTTTAGATTCTTGATTTATTTGAATGCTGAATAAGTTCTTGCTGTTTTTACGTCAAAATTATTGCTTCAATTTAAATGCTTTCTTATGCTTTCAAACGATTCGAAACTGTTGTGTTATCAACTCTTAATGATTTTGCAGTTTTAGCTAGCGTCTGACATAAGAAGTCCTCATGGAGTAATGCCTCGAAATAAACACATCAAAATAATTATTTTTGAAGTGTCGTTTTTTGCTCGAAATTTGACATGTTTAACCCTATCAACAACAAAAAATGGTTGACACCTCGGCGAAATGACATATACTGAATTTCAGGCCTGGATATAATACTCTTTATATATGTATAAGTTACCATCTTAAACTACACGCACGCAGTGCTGGTAACGTAATCTGGTGGAAAACAGCGAGAACCTATTCAACGTCCTAATATTTGGGTTCGTGGGGTGAAATTATTTGGGAATCGTATAATCACAAACTGGATGTTACGGATTACCGAGGACTCCACAAAACGTCTGTAGGCGTAGTGGATTGAATTAAGTTTGTTCGGGATCGATAAAATATAATTTTTAATTCACAGTTCATTTAAGGCGTTACCCCCACTTGTAGCGCAAAAAAGGCCTTTTTCATGAATTTTTTTAAAGAAAACTACAAAACTTTTTTAATCGATCAATATACCATCTTAAAGAACAGATCTTGAAGAACCTTCAGTAATTTTTTTATTGAGAAACATTACATTGTTTAGTGGCAAATGGCCGCCAATGAAATAATGTTTTTATATACACGGTTTGCGGTGACCAGCATTGCGGCGAAGTGGATCATCTGAAAAAAAAATGCGGATGGATTTAGTCAAATATAAGTATAAACTAGTCTTTAATCGAAGGATTTTGAAAAAATATTCATTTTTCACAAAATGGCGGACAGTCAAAGTTATTGGTTCGATTTTAACGAAAAAAACGGCCGGTTTTTGGCTATAAAACGGCCATTTTTTTCGAAAAAAACAATCGAACGATTAAAGACTACATTTTTATGTATTAAATAAGCCTGCAAAATTTCAAGAAGATCGGTTCATTAATGTTCGAGTAATCTTGGTCACCGACTTCAGAAATGCCATTTTGAGAAAAACGCGTTTAAAGTTTCGATTACAGTTCTTCAATGCACGGATTCTTCTCTTTCAACGCTCATATTTCAGTCAATTTTGTTCGGATCAACTTGAAATTTTCAGGACATATTCTCAGATACTTATACTTCAAAAAAATGCAATAAAAAAATCCATTTTTTCAAAATCGCAAGTGGGGGTAACCCCTCAACGCAGAAGACTGCGCTGACAGGCGACAGAGCCAGTTACCCTCTAATTTCGTTTTATCATAAAAAACCAAGAACGAACGTTTGAACGTCGCTCCATTAAAATCGATTAATACTTCCTTTTGTAAGTTGAAAAACAGGTATATCAATATCAAATCCTATTCTTAAATTTGCAAGCCCTTCGACATATATTAAAGGCTGCATCGAACATTCGGAAATGTGAATCGACGTTGAAAGGCATTTCTCGACACTGATTTGTTCCACATTACTTGTACATTTTGGACGACGATCAGTCCGAGTCAGGGCTACACGGATTGTTCGTCAGGATACTGCTTCCATAAATT
This sequence comes from Ophion costatus, assembly GCA_951751655.1. Classification (NCBI taxonomy): domain Eukaryota; kingdom Metazoa; phylum Arthropoda; class Insecta; order Hymenoptera; family Ichneumonidae; genus Ophion; species Ophion costatus. Next base: position 27,216,528 of record OX632356.1, read on the forward strand.
TCACTTTATTTCAAAAATAATTTCAGTTTTCAAAAATAATCGCTATCCTCGCAATTTCTGCTTCAAAGTTTACGAATTATCGTCGGTACAGCTTGTCGGGTTAGCAACGGGGGGGGGGGGGGGGGGCAGGAGGCTTCGAGAATTCGCGGTCTATTGTTCGTTCCCCATAGCTACATATGACGTACGAGACCAACCCCGAAAAAACGCAGAAATTTGCATGAAAATGTACATCCCCCAGATAAAGCAAAGTCACGGACTTGTGGTCACGTTGTCATGGAAAGAGAGAGCTCGAAGCTGGAGATTCTGGTGCCCGCATAAGGCTTTCAAGCTGTATTCGATCTACATACGAACGTATCTATATGTACATGTGAACGTGGAATACGAATCAAGCTCGCTGACCGGTCGGAGCGGACCGAGGGATGATTTCTCTTCAACCCCCGTTTAAAGATGAAAAAAATAAAACGAAGTCGAGCTCGTGCGGTGTGCACGATTGGGCAGTAGAAAGAAATACATTTCCATAGGACTCGCCCTATCATGTGAATTACATTGGCAATGTGTCTCAGGAATTTCCGGTACACTTACGCGGAAACCGGAATTCCAATCGTTTGCGACGTCCATTTCTCGACTCATTCATAGCCCCGAAAAAAAATATCTTGGTGGCAAAAAAGAGGTTTGAATTTGTTCGCTTGAATTTGTTGAAGAGTCTTCGCATTGTATGGAACGTATTCGATTAAAACACACACAGCATCTAGTTGTACATGCCTTTCCTGATTTTGGAAAAACTATTGATAAATATTTCGGTCCGGGGTTCGCATTACGATTTTCGTCATTTAAAGAATTACACCTTGCTCGTGGCTGCAAAAATGAGGAATATTAAAGAAACATTAAAGAGTATAAGTATCTTTTACAATTTTTGTGTTGAAAAATATTTTTCAATGTGGCAGATGTAATGGTTTGTACAGACCGCTGTTTTAGAAACACCCTTTGCGGTAGCCACTGCGGCTCGAGCGAAGAATTTAATAAAATAGACATTTTGGGAAAATGTCCGCAGTCCAAAGTGAAGATATCGATTTTCGATGGAAAAACGCTCTATCCTGCCGGCATATGGAAGAAGGCGGCATCTACAAAAAATGTCGAACATGAGTTTTTGGTACCGTGTGAATCAGTACAAAATATCCCATCGTTCTGTATAGTTAAACGCTTTTTCGATTTTTTCGTAGGTACCGTCTTCGTTCATATGATGGCAGTATTTTCGTTGGTAAGCAAAACTAAGCATAACAAAAATAATTTTTTTCAATCAAGGACTACTTTTTGATATGTAAAAGAAGCTTGTAAAATATACAGAAAGTCGGTGCAGTGATTTTTAAAATATGGTGATCGCCGATTTTGAAAAAGTAATTTTGAGAAAAACCTGTTTAAACTTTCGCCAGTCCGCCGAACCTCCCTATAAACATCCATAATACCCTTAATTTTGAATGGATCGACTTGAAATATTCAGGGAATATTTTTGAAATGTTACATTTTGAGAATCCGGCGAAAAACAAAAATCGATGTTTAAAAAAATTTCGACTCGGTGTAAGGCCTTAAAAATTAGAAAACCATCAATATTACGGAGAGGGAAGTCTCGGAAACGAAAACGTACTACAACTACTACCACTATTCTTATTATTAAAAGCCAAAACGATCCCAAGCGAACTACTAGTGCTGCTACAACATAATAGATGTGCGTGAGTCGTTTCTTTGAATTTGTCTGGATGAATACAACTGTGTATAATAAATATGTAGGGGAAGTCGGGGCAAGAAGATAACGCTAAGGTCATGTTCAAATAAAACAATACATATATGAGCCAGTCAACTTTTATTATTTTTTATACTAATAACATTTATTAATCCTTTAGTTTTGGAAGCAAAAAAAGCAGTCTTTCTGATTTGTACAATTCAATATATGTTTTTAATTGAACCTTCATTTTTCCTTCTTACCTCGTATGCGGGGCAAAATGAAACAGCACCAGGATAATGATGGGACACGAGTTATTCGCATGTTTCGCATATAAAATTGGTTTCATTCTCAAAACCATCAATTTGGTAAGCCAATCGTCTCAGTTCTGTAGGATTAGTCCGAATAATCTTGCTTCCATGTCATATTGATCATTTGTAAGGTCTTTTTCTTCCCTTGGTAGAAGCACCGGTTGAAGAGGAACAAATAAATGCTTTAGCAGTTTCGTTTCACCTGCAACTTTGTTCGAGTTCAAATATTCAGGGCTTCCCCTTGAACAATATTAATTGTCAGATCATTCTTCAGTGACGATGAATGAAAAAGACATCAGACCAATTTTTGAGTAACGCTTTGACCGGTCATATTTATACAAGACTACTTAACCCGAACTGTCATTGCGAGGAGAGAAAGGAAAGACATTAGCCATTTTCGAGAATGAGGTGAAAAAAGGCTCCGTTTAATAATTTAAGCGTTACTTTCGTAAACATCGTACATACATTTTTTATATACACATTTACATGGATGCGATCTACTTATATCGCGGGAGATAAAGCGTCCAAGGTGAGACCTAACTGCGAGAGAAAGAGCCAAGCGTTATGGGTTGAGAGTGCTCCTCTCTGCTGGCGTGTCGAAGAGCCATTAGCGGCTCTGCAAAATAAGTGCCTGATTTGTTTCCCATAACGAGGAGGTTCCGGCGAGTAGTGCTACTGGCATTCCGGCTTAACGTAAAATACCTCGGCTGTAACCTCGGTAAGCGAAGTATGCTGAGTAGAGGGGCGGACGGCAAAAGCCGTGGAAACAAGACTAAGAAAAAACCAGCTGAAGGCATATATAAAAAGGCTATATGATGCACCATAAAAAAAAGAAGAATACGGCTGACATAAATGTTTGCAGAAATTTCTTACTTCCATTACACGCACACACATACCAAACATACATTTATATGAAATATAGATATACACGTGCAGAAATTTGTTCGGGAATCCCGAGATCCTACCACATCCCTTAGCGATTTGATAGGGACGCCGCACGTAGGAAGTCCACATTGGAAGCCAAGTGGATTCCGCGCTATTTCCCAATCGAAGTCGTTTGAGGATGTTTTATCTGAAATTCTCAACCGGAATTTGTAGGATCCCCCAAAAAAATATCTTTCCGTGATTCCGTGTACAAATTTGTTGAGGAGTTCCCAGGTGCACCCACATCTGTATAGGGAGTTTGCTAGTACATATGGAGTCCTCATTCGAATCCATTTAGATTCGACACTGTTCCTCGAGAAACGCCGTTTGGGAATTCTCACCACGTTTGAATCGAAAATGTGTGAAAAATCACGAGAAAAACTCGGTGTGTTGAAACATAGTCTGCGCGCTTCATGAGCATGTACGCGTATGGTGATATTGTCTCAAAGTGCAATGAAATAAATAACATACGATAATTGCAGTGGATTTTCAGCTAAGTGATGTAAGGCGATTGTTAAGCGTATACTCTTTTAAGCGATTTAAACTTTTTATAGGTAAGATTTATACTTTTGTAGGAGTCAATCATTTTGTATGGGTATCTGTATATTGGGTTTAGAAATTTCAATGCACAGAATGCGATGTGATCCATCAAGAATTGTATCAGATTCTGTTCGGCATCCTTGAGGATTGAAAATGGATTCGTATATTCTAATGGGAATCTGCATGAGAATTTAATGTAAGGGATATGCGATATGACCCATTGGATCGCTGTCAGGAAGTAGCGACAAATATTGGAATTCAATCGGATTCCTATCGGGAGGTAGGGACAAATATCAAAATCCAACTAGATCCCTACAACTTCTGCACGGGTACATGCACTTTATAGCCTATATTTTTTGTGTAATCTGTATGAGCGGATTGTGTGTGTGTGTGTGTGTGTGTGTGTGTGTGTGTGTGTGTGTGTGTGTGTGTGTGTGTGTGTGTGTGTGTGTGTGTGTGCGTGCGTGCGTGCGTGTGTGTGTGTGTGTTGTGTAGATATTGACGGCTGCCTAGATCCGGCTGATTCAATATATATGTGATTTGTTTCTGCCCTGCCTTATGGGGACGTACATACATTACGTAACGCAATTGGGGGAGGGGGGGGGCGTCGGCCTTGCGTTACGGTCTACATACGTGGGGGCGGCGACGTCGAGGTGTGCGTTACGTCACGGTTTTAGAACTGCCAAAAATAGCTAAATTTTTGCATGTTCAAGTTTTTTTTAACTCATCGTTCAAAATAGATGAGTAGTGGCTCTTATTATCTTGTGAAATATAATGATGATGAAAAACCGTCATATCGCTCGCGACTTGATATTTTAATGTAAGTATCAATATTCTGGAAAAAAATAAACTTTATATCAAGAAAAATGGGACGAAAACTTTGATCGCGATTTTCTCGAAACTACTTTTTTCGACCTTGTCTCAGCAAATACTCAAAAACTTATCAACCCATTTTCAATCTTTTGAAAACATTTTTGTAATCGCAGTGCCTAAGGTCGTACGTAGCCGATTTTTTAAATTTTGATCGTTACTATTTTTAAAGATTGCTTGAGTACAAAAAAGGGCCTTGAAGATATGAAAAAATGTCCACACTGTCGGCATTTTGTAAAAAGAACTAAAATTAAAAAACGGTTGCGCATAACGATAGCTACATTTGTATAGATATCTATAAGTTGTTGACTTTTTATTTACAGATAACCTACCATAAAGATATCAATGGGACAATTAAGAGAATTTTTTTTTTGTCGCCAAATCAGGGTTCATTAAAAAAAATTAATAAAAATTGGTATAAAACTAGATGAATATGTACTTCATAAAATAAGTATAAACCCGATCCTTTCATAATTAGTTATTTCTTTGGAAAAAAAACGCAATCTTGACGACAAATCACCCGTTACGTAACGGAATAGGGGGGGGAGGTTGAGGCCAGGCGTTACGGTTCTGTTACGCGGAGGGGTGGGGGCCGTCAAACGGTCGGAAATTTTGCGCTACGTTAATTTATGTATGCCCCCTATAATATAGGACCCTCAATCAGGACAATTATGTGTTTGCGTGTGTGTGTGTGCGCGTGCGCGCGTGTTTTACAAAGTAATACAACACACATACACACACAAAACATATACATATAACTTATAATGTAATACAACATAAATTAGAACATTAATTTCTCCTACAATTAAACTAAGTTCTATGTTTAAAAATACGTGTTTCCATAAATAAAAACATTTTGTGTTAAAAAATATGGTAATTATGCAGTTTGGCGCCTTTTCCGAAAAACGGCGGGAAAATTTTTTTTTTGCCACAAACTGCCTCTATTAGTCCTAACTAATGATATTTCGTCGGGGGAGGCTGACATTTTTCATAATTACCATGAGTTATGGGGTTTTCAAGTTTGAGAAAACACATGATGGAATAGGGCATTTTCACGCATTTTGGCAGTGTGTGTCGGCTCTGGAACGACTTTCAACTGAAATCCACTATCCAACGCACCCTCTGGGGGGGTTCGGGGGGGTGAAACCCCCCCGACGGGGTCAAGGGGCAGCGCCCCCGCGGGGCCGAAGGGGGCGGAGCCCCCCCAAGATACTGGAAAGAGATTTTTAAAAGAAAAAAAGTCTCTTTTCCATAATTGTTCTACCAATAGCGTTTGTGTGTGTGTGTGTGTGTGTGTGTGCGTGTGTGTGTGTGTGTGTGTGTGTGTGTGTGTGTGTGTGTGTGTGTGTGTGCGTGCGTGCGTGCGTGCGTGCGTGCGTGCGTGCGTGCGTGCGTGCGTGCGTGCGTGCGTGCGTGCGTGCGTGCGTGCGTGCGTGCGTGCGTGCGTGCGTGCGTGCGTGCGTGCGTGCGTGCGTGCGTGCGTGCGTGCGTGCGTGCGTGCGTGCGTGCGTGCGTGTGTGTGTGTGTGTGTGTGTGTGTGTCATCAACATCATCGGAACCCTAAAGGAGCTGTGACTTTCGACACTGATATGAGTCTTTTTCAAGACTGTCAACTATATCAGTATTTTTCAAGATTTAAATCGGTCCTGATCAGGACCACCAAAATTTTGAACGTATTTCGACTGTTTACTAAACACACATATACACACATGCGCACGCAAACGCATTCCCAACAAAAAAAAAATTAAAAATCTCAAACTTCAAAACCCCATAACTTATGGAGTTTATGGGAAATGTCAGCCTCCCCCGACGAAATATCATTTTTTATGATGGAATAAACAACCCCATGGCGAAAAAAAAATTTTCCCGTCGTTTTTCGGAAAAGGCGCCAAACTGCATAGTTACCCAAATTCGTGTATACCGCTCACTGGGCTAAGCATATCGAGGATAATCTGCTCGGATTTTCCGTCTTTTCACCCTCTTCCTGTGGTGTTTTTCATTACCGCTACACGTATTGTTCCCCCCGTATTACGTCAACAAAATACAATTGCGCCCTCCAGTCTTGGCGCTGTGTACAACGTTGATCTCAATTATATCGAGATAACAATTTCTTCGCGCATTTCATTCTTACGCCGTGTTTTGTGCGAATAAGGGAATTCTCTTTTTCGTAATGGAAAAAGTGAATTGGTTGATTCATTATTGATTTTTTTTATTACAAATTTCGTTCCAGCATTATTTTTTTCAAATTTAACAGCCGCAAATTATGACAAAAAAGAAAAAATCTGCCATCCAAGTTTTCAGCCGAAATGGCACACGATCCCGCCGGTAGAGAAGAAATCCACGAAATGGTGTCGAAACTTTTCTCAAAATGACAAAACAGAATGACTCAGAATTTTGGAAGGCGTCGTGATGAAGATACCGTGTAGATCATTGCTGATAATTTAAACGAAATGAAATATTAAGGACAGGTTACCGTTCATGACGATGAGACATTCAATTTTTTTAACATACTTCGCATGCTTAAATGTTTAGGACACATGGGTAAAAGGATATTTTCATTTCTAAAGTACTTTGGAATTTATAGCCTGTTGAGCGGAACGATCTGCTGGCTAGAAAATAAGTATCTGAGGCGCTCAGCCCGTTTTTCTGGAAACAGCATTTTTCAAACGGATTCACATAACTCTCTGCGCAGTTGAAAGGAAATTCAATTTGTCCGGCCCCCGAGTGGGGCCGTCAGGAAGGAATTTTCGCCAAAAAATCATTCAGAAATATTTTTTTCCTTCGTTGAAGCAAAAAAATTGGGTTCTTTTTTTCAAACGGCTGCCATTTTGTTATTCAGGAGTTTCTCCGGAAACAAAAAACCTCAAGGCTCCCAAATTCAGTCTACTTTGATCATTTTCAAGCCATTTTTGACTCAGATAACCTAGCAAGACCGTGGAGCAATTTTCTGGATAAATAAAATGTGTATCTACTCTCCGTTGATAGAAAAAAATACGTTAAAACCCATTACCAAAAGTACTTGTTTCACATAACAAAAAAATTCCCGAAGTTCATGCATTTTTCATGCCTCTCGACGACTGAAATGTTAAAATAGACAACTGGCCATACAGACATTTATTGGGGAGTCAGATCCTACCACGTCTCTATAGGTATTTAGCAGGACCACCGCACGTAGGAAGTCCACTTTGGAATCCAAGTGAATTCCGCGCTATTTCCCGATTGACATGACGGAAAAAACAGAAGCCTCGAAGTTTAGAATTAATACTATGCTTCTAAAAAAAATATTATTCAATTTAAAAAAGTATTGAATGGAAGATAAAAGTTGTAACTATGGTATAGTAATAATGAAGAAATTTAAATTTCAACCTACGATATGGCACGTAAACTGATACAAATAATACATTTTATTCGGCATATTGTGATTTTTTGTTTTATTCAGAAAATATATTGCTCACGTGATTGGAACAATTAGTTTCCAGTATTCTATAAAAAGTACGCTATAAAGAGTCACATTTTACTAATAACTTCGTAATATTTTTCGCTATACGCCGAAGATTTATGCTATGCGTATGGTGAAGTCTATACATACACGAAGATTCATGCTATACGTATAGTAAAATCCATATGAAAATATAGCGTGTAATAAAGGTTGGTATTTTACAAAGCACGTATTCTTTTTACTATACAGCATAAAGGACTCGCGTCTATGCGAGAATAGTTTCAAATGTAATATGGACGCATCATTTTTACTATACGGTGTGAGAATGAATTTTACACATCTATAACAACAAGCCTTAGAATTTCGAACTGGTAGTAAACTGCGATACTTTTCTAGCACTGAATATTAGAATTCTGGCAACCAGTGTTAGAATTTGAGGCCGTATTTTCCTCCGTGATCGTTTGAGAACTTTTCATCTGAAATTTTCAACAGGAATTTGTCGGGTCGCCAAAAAAAAAGTATCCTTCCGTGATCCGGAGCACAAATTTGTTGGATAGTTCCAAGATGCACTTAAGTAGGGAGTTTCCATTGAGATCCAATTGGATTCGGCACTGTTCGCCGATGCTCGCCATTTGAGAATTTTCCCCACGGTCGAATCGAAAATATGTGAAAGGTCACGAGAAAAAACTCGGTGTGTTGAAACGCAACCTACACGCTTCGTGAGCGTGTACGTGCGTGATGATAATATACCAAAGTGCAGTAAAATAAATGAAAAACGATAATTACAGTGGATTTTCGGACATGTAATTCAAATCGATTTTAAAAATAGACTTTTCCAAGCGATTTATACTTTTCAAGATAATCTTTATACATCTCTAAGATTCACTCGTTTTGCATATCTATATATTTCGTTTAGAAAATTCTATGAAAAATCTTTAAAACATTTCGAAAAATAATATCGTATTCAAATTCGATCAGTACATTGGATTTCAATGGATAATTCCGATTAAAATCCAACGTACGAGCATGACATTTCAGTGTAGGGATCCAATGCGATGACCTATTGGATCTCTATCAGAAAGTAGAGACAAGTGTGCAAATCCAATTGGATACCTATGACAACATCTGCCTGGCTACTAAAATTAAGCAGATCTATGTCTCATTGCAAAAACAAAATTATTATCACTCGAACCTTCTACACTACATAGACACACAAATACTCCCACGTCATCCTCACCCTCATATATGGTACCGCATCTTCGAAAATCATCATAAAACTCAATTACCATTTTGAGGAAATTTCGTCTCGCTGCTGTGCAATTTTATGATGGAGTAACGGCAGGAAAATATTACAAACCTCTTCATATAAGTAGATACCTCTCGTCATTATCGTTAATCTATTGGGTGAACGAAGGGAGTGCAGGCGAACGTGACCGAGTGGAAGTTCCTTCCGTGTTCGCACTGTATACCCAAGCCTCCCAGGCTCTTCGGGGCCCAACAGCGATATAGAAATATCTCGACGAAATAGGTCAATTAGACGAAACGCGTTCGTGCCGTGTTACAGCTCGTTGTCGCATCACCCGTTGGCGACCAGCGCGACTACGAACATACCTCTGCGTCCTTCTTGATTCTGGGTACATCTATATACATATACGTACGAAAAGCGAAAAGACGGTGTTGTGAATTCGCGGATGGAAGTAGCAGTTGACGCCTTCTGTGTATATCGATTATCCGTTTAGCTGGCTACTGCAATGCACCAGTTCCCGATTGCGCCTACCTGTATACCTAAGAATACCCCTCATACATACATACATTGATATAGACGGGAAGAAACGTGATGTCGACGACATTGCTTTCTGAAAAGCACCCTCATAGTAGCCAGATGTTTCCATACTCAACATAATATGCACCCTGACGCCTTCGATATCACCTCAGATGAATGTAAGATGAATATAAACACACTCATGCAAGTGTTGCGTCAAGAAACGTTCTGTACAAAATCAATGAACTGTTTAAAAAAAAAAATAAGGTCCATCCTCGAAACAGCTGATAGTCAACGTTACCCAGATTTAAGGGGTTCAAAATGTCCTTTCTCTATTTATATGTATATACAGGGATATACATGGGCTGTACCCCCCAAGGTCCTGAAGCATCGACTCGTATACACTCCGTACACCTTTTGCTTCGAGTGCCTGCCGTCAATTTGCATTCCCACGATTCCTTTCCAATAGACACCAACGTACACAAACCTCGATTTACATTTCCATTTTCTCTCACACTCTGGCAATGCCTGCTGCACTTCACCCTAACATCTTTCTCCATTTTCTCACTACTTTTACATGCTTTGTTTATACGTGTAACACAGACACATGTGGACACGTGTACGTGAGTGTGTGTACACTCCGATGGTCCCTCACTGCGCGAAGCTCCGTCCCTTGTGGCTAAGGATTTCTTGCCGTCTTATTTATTCGAGACGAAGCATGTCCATCGAAATACAATGGTCGTATAGACGCCTGCGAAAGCCCGAGCTTTATGTCTCACGGAAGCTTGCACAGAACGCCTCGCATTTACAATTATGTGCCTTATCTCCACCCAGTAACGAATGCGCGGCGTCTGTTCGATTTGCGATGCAACATTTCGAAGCGATTGAAACGTCGTCTTGAAAGATATTGGCAGAGTGGGACGTGCGCCATCCGCGAATTGACGTTTGATAGAATTCTTGAAAATAACGGATTATTGTTTTTTTTTGCGATTTGAAGACCGATTGTTGTCAGGGTTAGGATTTGCCGGCAATAAAATGTACGGGGACGAAAAGTAATACAAATTTAAAAAGTACTACATAGTAATTGTTTTTTTTTCTTTTTTATTTAATCATTGATACACATTTTGGTTCCAATACTCAAGATGCGAGACTCGTAGAAATGTTACGATTGAAATGTGAGTTACTATGAAAATCTTCCTGATGAAATGAGAATATCGTCGAAACTTTCAGAACAAGGTGCCAATACAGTCGAACCTCGATGTAACGAATCCCTAGGGAAGTTCGATATATTGAGGTTTCATTATATCAAAGTCAAGTTCCTTGAAATGTTCTTTATAAAACATATATCAGTACTATAAATATAGGGATATTTTTGAAAGAAAGAAACTTTTAATTAGAGGAATTGTTTCAAGACATTAGCAATTAGGGCATAATGGATATTATTGTGTCGTTGTATCAGAGTTTTGGGTGTCTATCGGAAGGGAATGGACTAATCGTTATGGACTAATATTCCGTTATATCGAGGTTCGTAATATCGAGGTTCGACTGTATAATCGAAATTTTCTGTATTAAACGTCGACTTAATCGAAACTTTTCGAATAAAATGCCTATTCCATTGAATCTTTGCAAATAAAATATTAAATTAATCGCAATTTTCCGAATAAAACGTCAATTTCATCGATAACTTGTCTGATTACACTGAAACTTTTCTTCCATTTTCCATGGATAATTTCTTCTCGATTACCTATTCGATAGACTATGCAATTGATGTGAACACTATCGCTTTATTTTAATTTTTCACTACGGAGAGAAAAACAGAAAATCACGATAAAATGAGCAGCATTTTCAGAAACCCCGAGGAAGCCAAATTGTCACTTGTTTTTCTTGCTATTATACGGAACGATGAACGACACTAGTCGCACGAACGGCCAACCTTCGGGCCACGTGTGAATGCCAGCTTTCAGATGTAAGTGCATCAGTCCTACTACCTTCACCGCCACGATGATAATCCATAGCACGCGAGTATGAGCAAGAGAGGGGGATCGCGATATAGCCGTCCCAAAAAAAATTAAACTTCAATTCCAGATAAATCTCGGTCTTTTTGGATTTTTCTAAGAGGAAGGGGCTGTTGCCGCTTTCGTTTAAACAAAACGATTGATTGATAAGTTTAATTGATTCGTTGCCGCGACGTTCAACAGCATCTAACAAGGAACATCACTTTGGTGTCCTCCTCCGATTTTGTTGACACTTTTTTATGTGAAAAAGTATCAAAAACTAAGAGACATGTATTTTTTATCGGCGGAAAGACGGGGTCAAGGGGCGAAACTCACCCTAAAAAATGGGGATGTTATTTGTTTTTCGTCGATAACGTTTTAACGGTACGAGATATCAAAAAAATTCAAATTGCAACAATGTCTAATTTTTCGTGAACTATACATTGGAGATGAGAACGATAACGTTATCGACAAAAAACATCCCTATTTTCGAGGGTGCGTTTCACGCTTTGAAACCGTTTTTCCACCGATAAAAAAATACGAGTCTCTTAGTTTTTCTTACTCTTCCAAATAAAAAAGTTTCCCTAAAATCGGAGGAGGACCCCCAAAATGATCTTCTTTGTTAGTGTAGAGCCCCAATATGTATAAGTAATTGTAAGATGCTGTTTTTTGTCCGCATGCGGAAAGGCTTAAGTGGTGTGAGTCTTTTGGTTATCAGGATTAACAGCGGAATCGCGTACAGTCACCGGGCAGTGCAATGTCTTTTTGTATAAAGAGGTAACGAGGGGGGGGGGGAGAGAGAGAGAGAGAGAGAGAGAGAGAGAGAGAGAGAGAGAGAGAGAGAGAGAGAGAGAGAGAGAGAGAGAGAGAGAGAGAGAGAGAGAGAGAGAGAGAGAGAGAGAGAGAGAGAGAGAGAGAGAGAGACATAGAGAGAGAGAGAGATGGACGAAGGGACGGACCAAAAGACAGGAAGAGAGGAAAAGCGGGAAAGCAAGTAAGGGTGAAATGGTGAAAAAGCTCGTAAAACGGCATCGCCTGAGCTCAAGTTATCGTCCGGTTCGCCAATTGATTACATGAATTATAGATGCCGAGAGAACGGTGGTCTACGAAAGCGCAGTATAAAATCGTCCCAGCATCGTCGTATATACGGCGCCTAGTACTCCGTCGACTTACGATACAGCATGGCCGCCGCGTGCCTTACGTTTTTATCCTCTCAAAGTCATTAAAGTCGTCGTCGAAGAATTAAGGTCCTCTCCCACCTCTACCAGCCTACGGATGTTTTACTCCGTGTCTACGTGGAGCTTTGTACATGGGTATTTTACTGTACTATCCCACGTGAAAGACGCCAAGTATGAATTATTTTACGTTACAAAAGTCTCAAATGAATTTACCCCTTGTACGGTGCTCGCGGAAATAATTTAACGAAGCACGCCAACAAAACTTTCCTTCGCTGCTGATAAGATTGACGTTCCTTGAATGAAAAGAGAAACACTGCTTGCGAGAAGAATTGTTCGTGAAACAATAAGTCACAGAATCATTTTTGGGGACATGTAAAATCACACAATTCAGAAATGGATCGAAAATTGATTTTCAGGGGATGCTACCCAGATAGAACATTGACGTATATTAAATATAAAAACGACGTCGCCATATACGTTTGTAAGACGTTTTTAATACGTATACTGAAGAGCTAAATGTCCGGCTAATATTCGTATAATGTATATATATTCGACGTCCATTAAACGGTATACTTGATGTATTCAAGGCGTCGAAAATACGTCAAATGTATTGTTCAACAAACGTAGAATATATACATATCATACGGATACTAGCCAAACATTTAGCTCTTCCGTATACGTACTAAATACATCTTACAGACGTCGACGACGACATCCTATTAACGTATATTTGATATATTATAAATGGCTTATATGCGAATAATAAATCCATAAAAAATGTATTCCACACACGTATGGCAATACGCATGTACGGTTACAATACATATAAATCGTCGTGTACTTATAAATTCGTGCGATGAATACGGAAAATCATAAAATACAGCTCTCGGTCATTAACAATAAAAATCTGAAAAAAATCAGCAACATTTGGCATGCTATATATATATATATATATCAGCAATATGATCAAATCTTCGTTGAATTCTGTACATCTTATAAACGTTAAATCTTTGTTTATCTCCAAATTAATTTATTAAGCTAAATGTAGGAATATTGAGTGTAAGTATAATATACGTACATCCAATCTTATTGGTATTTACCAGTATTCGATTGACATACGTCTGTATAATACGCGTATCAAAAGCGCGTAAATGCAGTTATTGATATAAGTGCTCCTATCATCAACTATTGCAATAATGACTATATTGCTCCACATTGTTACTTCTAAACATATACCTGGTATTTTATACGTACATTAGATGAACTTATATCGATCAAAGATTGGTGACAATCGATATAGTCGAATCGACGTATGTTACACTCGAGTATAATGCCTCTAAATATATGGTTTAATGGATCAGTTTGATGACATAAATCTATTATACGTATATGAAATGCACGGAATTTCACAAAGATTTAATCATATCATTATATTGCAGATATACCTATATTAGACGCGCATCCCATATCTGTTTCAATCCATAAGTATAGCAATTGTTGCATTCACACGTTTTATACGTATAGTATACAAATTCATATCAATAGAAAACTCATTGAACCTTCCATGTTTAATATTTGTATATTATACGTTCATTGAATAGCTTCAGATCTAAGAATCGCAACCGTAAGATAATTAACAAATATTATATGTATATGAGATGTACAAAATTCCACCGAGGTATGTAGAAAAAAACACATACAATATACGTATATAAATACGTCATATTAACAGCAATGCAGTTGGATTCATCTTTATCGTGAAGTATATGTTTCGTATACATACAATAAATGTATATAATTCGATGTCAAATGCTTATTGTATAATGTACGTAAATTATACGTATATGAAATTCTTTCACTATTATCAATTAAATAGACCTACAATATGCAATCAGTCTATGTCTAAGACAGGTATATCATAGACGTATACATATCATATACATATATACATGTAATATGTGTATATTATACCGTCTTGTTCTATCTGGGTAGCTTTCTAAATGCAATAACTTCGATAATGAGCCGCACAATGATCATTTCGCACTTTTGGCTCTTACTACTTAGGTGCGCGACTAAGTTCCCGGGTTTCACACATAGATGGCGCTAGCGACACATGTAGTCGGCATACAGGTCTGAAATTGGGTGCCTTTATAGCTTGGACATCTTTTAAGAATACCCAGTCGTAATATAAACAAATATCGCAACACAACGACTTTTTTTCTAGCCTCGAAAATGTCAACGTTTGTGCGAAATAAACAGCATTTGCGCACGGAGAAAACAGGAGCCTCGAAGTTTAGAATTAATACTATGCTTCTAAAAAAAATATCATTAAATAACAAAAAGTATTGAATGGAAGATAAAAATTGTAATTATAGTATAGTAATAATGAAGAAATTTATATTTTAACCTACGATATGGCACGTAAACTGATACAAATAATACATTTTATTCGGCATATTGTGATTTTTCGTAGTATTCAAAAAATATTTTGCCCACGTAATTGGAACAATTAGTTTCCAGTATTCTACAAAAAGTACGGTATAAAGAGTCATATTTTACTTATCAACTTCGTAATATTTTTCGCTATACGCCGAAGATTAATGCTATGCGTATAGTAAAATCTATACATACACGAAGATTCATGCTATACGTATAGTGAAATCCATATGAAAATATAGCGTGTAATAAAGGTTGGTATTTTACAAAGCACGCATTATTTTTACTATACAGCGTATAGGACTCGTGCCTATGCGAGAATAGTTTCAAATGTAATATGCACGCATCATTTTTACTATACGGTGTAAGAATCATTTTTACACTTCTATAACAATAAGTCTTAGAATTTCCGAACTGGCAGTAAACTACTATATTTTCTAGCACTGAATATTAGAATTCTGGCAATGAGTGTTAGAATTTGCGGCCGTATTTTTCTCCGTGCGGGAAGCAGGAAGCCACTTCCGAAATGTTGCTTTTGGTGCAGAACAGAAAGAGTTTCCTGCATCGAATTGTTACTGATGAAAAATGGATATATTTCGAGGATCCCAAATGCAGAAAATCGTGGCTTTCCCTTGGCGAAGCGTCAAGGTGGACGGCGCAGCCAAATCGCTTCGGAAAATAGACAATGCTCTGCGTTTGGTGGGACCAGAAAGGAATCGTGTACTATGAGCTGCTGAAACCGGGCGAAACTGTCAATGGGCATCGCTACCGATAACAACTAATCAATTTGAACCACGCAATGCTCGAAAAACGGCCAGAATGGGACACGAGACACGAACGTGTGATATTGGAGCACGACAACGCTCCGTGCCATCGCAGTTCCATTATCCAGAACACCATAAAAACACTGAAATGGGATCTGCTACAGCACCCGCCGTATTCACCAGACCTGGCCCCTTCCGACTATCACTTGTTCCGGTCGATGGCGCATGGCTTGGGTGGGCTACACTTGGCCAATTACAATGCAGCACAAAATTGGTTAGACGAATGGTTTCAGTCCGAAGACGCGTCTTTTTACCGTCGCGGTATTTATGTGTCGCCAGAGAGATGGCAAAAATGTGTAAATAGCGAGGGACAATACTTTGAATGAACCATTTTTTGGATTTGTCTTGAAATTTGCGATTTTATATTCGTCAAAAAAAAGGCACCTAGTATAAGGGATTGGCGTACGTCGTGTGCAAAAGCGTATCCCCATACGACCCCATTATCCTATCACCCATCCAAGTAGGTAAGGTGCTATAGGGGTACGCACCTAGGCTCCAAAGCGGTGAAAAAATCAAACCAATACATTTTACGAATCAGTTTTTGTTTTAATTGAAAGAATATCTAGTATTCTAATTAAATTATGAGCAACAATTGAGAATCATAATTTTTTTTTTTTTTGAATAACAAACTCAAAACTACAAAATGGGATTTGCGAACTCGGACATACGGGCGTTTAAGAATACGCACGCGCGTCGATAAGAGTACGCAAGCATCAATCGACACATAAGTCGCAAATGAAGTCACCTACATTTGCATGCGCGGTGCATTTATCATGCCACTAAGCGTTACACTTCAAACACTTGATCCAGTTCTCACGTATTGGTTTTCGTATACTTCATTGTATACTGTAAAAAATATATACTGTATATATATACAAAATACTATATATACTATATCTCTAAAATATTATAGATATATATATATATATATATATGTACACTAGACTGATTTAAAAAAAAATGTTTTCCTTCTGGATTCTTGTGCTACTGTTGGGCACTAATAAACGAAGATTTCCCGAAAAAAATGGGCGCGGTCACTCAATTTTTAGAGGTGGCTATCTTGACTTTTTGTTATTTTTTTCATGATTTTACTTAAAAAATATGATCTTGGTATTAGATTATACCGGAAATAGAATAAATAAAGTAAATAGTATGTTTCACAGCTGTTTTGCGACGAAGAAAAGTATATCGCACACACATTGAATCCCTAGAAAACAAAATCGAAAATATTCTTATGAATCGGTAAATAAATTGAGCCCAAACAATATTTCAAACGCTGTTTAATAAAACATAATAACTTATTATTATGACGACTTGTTTTATCATCGATAATGTAACAAAAACTGATAATAATAATGAACTAAATAATAAAAATATAATATAAGTGTAGCATTTTGAAGATGTAAATACATGATTTATGAATAAAAGCTTAAAATTTAATTTTTCGTAAAAAGTGCAACATGTTAATGCGTATAAAGGGGAGATTACGATTTCCGGGGCGCCAAAATTTGGATGCAAATTCGTATGGTATTTTTTATTATAAAACTTTTTTCAATAGTGATAAAAATCGAAAATCGACTCTTAAGGCGACCAAACGAGGTGCTGAAGTTCGAATAATTTATATTGAATTGTTCGGGAATTGGGTCAGGTTTGCGTTTGTGTGTGCGTGTGTGTTGGGTGTATGTGTGTACCAGCAAGATTTAAAAGATGTGTGTGCGCCTCGTCCATATTAGGTGTGAAGTCGATTTGATGATATTCTATCCGTTTACGCTCGACTGTTTGAAATATATTTTCGCAGAGAATAAATAGGCGTGTTTGAACGAGAGCAGGGGTACAAGTGGGAGCAAATGTGTTGATAAGAGTATGTGTATGAAAGAAATGTAATATTTACGACAGACTCAATGTCAAGAATAGCACAATTCATTGGTGCGTGTATGTGTGCGTGAGAAAATCCAACCACATTTGGTAGATATAGTCCAGTGCGGGAAAAATATTGGGGATTTTATGATAATGCGATAAAAATGCGTTTAATGACGAGGGCGAGTTTTTGGGCAGCTAATCAAGGTGCTTCTTTAAGTGGTTTGATAATTCAAAACTGTCAGTGCGCGTGCGTATGAGTGTCGTGTACGTGCGCGGTGTTGGGGGCAGCATGTGTGTGTGCGTGTGTTGGGGGGCGGTGTGTGTGTGCGTGTGTGTTATTCCAAATTTTGTGTAGGACATTTTTTGTAGAAAATTTAATTTCCTACACAAAGTGTCTCTTATCATTTTTCCAACAACTGCATATTCACCGAGATATTTAAAAAAATGAAAAAAGTCAATATATATCGATTTCTCGAAAACCAAGCGAGATATCGAAAAATTTTATTCTGCACTTTCGATTTCTTTCATCAAAATGCATATGACTCAGTCGTTAGATCTTGGCGCTCCGGAAATCGTAATTTTGCCCGTATAAATAAATCTACATGAATAACGAGAGTACTATAGACGCCATTATTGATCTACCTGGATTTGAATTGTGAATATTGCAATCTTTTCAAATTGTTAAGGTTTATTTTTGTTACGAAATAGCTGCTGGATGTGATTTTCATCGGTAATCAAAAGCCATGACTATGCTGAAATGCAATACGTTCATTAAAAAAAATTCAAATACAAAAAAGTCGCGATAGCCACCTCTAAAAATTGAGTGACCACGCCCATTTTATTAGAGAAATTTTCTTTCATTAGTGCCCAACAGGCACTAATGGTCGTACGGGAAATAATGGTCGTACGGGAATTCGACCGGCAGTTTTGGAAACGTGAACATATACTCTACAAGCTCTGATTATTATTGAATTAAAAAAAAAAAACATTTATTTTTGCCACCAGTTTTAAAAAAGTACCAAAAACGATGATTTTTTGGTTTTTATCAAATCCACCGCTACTTTGCAAATATTTCAATAAACACTAGTGTTTATAGACGGTCATTCAGTTCAATATGTCCCCAAGAGCCATGCAAAATTCCAAATTGATCCGTTCATCGGTCTTTCTTGCCCGATTGACCGAAATTTGAAAAAAAAATGATGACATGAAATGATGTCGGAGAAGGAGGAAACTTGCACCTTTAAGTTTTTGCAAATTTTGGTCAATCGGGCAAAAAAGACCGATGAACGGATCAATTTGGAATTTTCCATGGCTCTTGGGGATATATTGAGCTGAATGGCCGTCCAAAAACGTTAGTGTTTATCGCAATATTTGCAAAGTAGCGGTGGATTTTATAAAAACTAAGAAAACATCGTCTTTTTGTACTTATTTAAAAATTAGTGCAAAAACAATTTTTGTTTTCACTACAATAATAATCAGAGCTTATAGAGTGTGTATTCATGTTTCCAAAACTGCCGGTCAAATTCCCGTACGACCATTAGTTCCTGAGATATCGATGACTGAAGACAAAAGGACGTTTTTTCATTAAAAGGCCGATATCGCAGCGAAAAATGGTCGCATGGAGAAAAAAAAGAAAATTGCATGGGCTCAATGACCTTGATATTGGTTAAGTCCGAAAAAAATCTCCGAAACCCGTGCAGAACTTTGAACAACGTAAAAATTTGCAAAATTTTTTTTGTCGGGATATTTCTTCCGACCGCGCAAGCAGATTTAAAAAAAAAAATCATTGTCAGAACTGATTTCTGTTCTGACTTGTCTAAACCAAGTTTTTTTCGATGACATTATTACCGATTTTAACCAACGAATTCAGCAACCTACGATACATCGGTAATAATGTCATTCGAAAAAAATACTTGGTTCCATTTTAAAAAGTGGAGTTGACCTTGACGTAGCTTCAGCGCCTCCACCGATAAAAAATACGTTGGTCGAGTATGACGGCCTTCTCGAACATTGAAACTTTCGTCTGAAACATTTTTGGATATAATCAATACTTTGAGTGATATTGCTCTGTAGCACTTTATGTGCCTCACCCTGTATATATGGGGCATCTCTTTTCTCATAAAAGTTATAATTTTCCAAAAACGTCGATATTGGAAGTTCTGGAAACGTTTAAACGCTGATAACTTCTGAGCTAATTCAAATATCGACAAATGTCAATTATAATTTTTTTTCATTTTGAAGCATGTTTTTGTTAAATAATATGAAAAAATCTATTAATTATCAATGTCAACGTTTTTTTGCTTCTAAAGTGAAAACTATTTTTTTTTTAAACCATCGCCTCTTTTTATTTATTTCAAAAAATTCTCTAAAACAGAGTGACCCATTCTATGATTTTTAAGACTAGTCTCACCGTGGGCTCATTTTTCCTTTTATTTTTTTTCAATTATTCATATTTTTCAGGAGACTTTTATTGTTTTAATCTCCAATAATGCTATTAATGATTTTGTGATTTCTAATTCGGTTTCATCAGGCTTAAAACGCTTTGCTTTTTATTTGTGTTGAATTTAACGAGAAAAATAATTTTTTATGCAAAATATTTTTTTTCTTCTCGGGGTAGGTGGTGCTTACCGTTGCCTCCCTGACTACGCCAATATCCAAGTACTGGCCGAGGTACTTGACATAGGGGATCCCCACAGCCGCAAACAGAACGCGCACCCATACTGCCGATATCTATCCTAATTATTTCAGACGTGTAGTTTATCCTGCAACCGTCGCTACTATCATCGCGATTTCTCAAAGACTAATTAAACCTGTCCATACTGACTCGATATCCAAACAATCCTCGAATTATCGTAGGGACACGACTAAATTCCCAACGTCTCTCAAACATCCGGGATGCTGTACACAACGAGATGATATATCTCAAATCCATTTTTTCTCGGATACTTCAAAGCCTATTAGTACAAAGAACATCGACCCTTAAATTGCAATTTTGTGACACGCATGACAACACACGATACCTCTGATCGTTACTGGCGGATAACCGTTTAATAGATGTTTAATTAAGGTGGAATTTTCATTATTACTCGCTTTTGTACAGAGTCAAAGCGCCGTGCAGAAGGGTCTAAGACACATATACACACCTCGTAAAAACGGGTTAACGATCGTCCGTTTCTGGAGGGACTGACAACGTGTGAGTAGGCGAGAAAGAGAGTGACGGAAGGAGTTTTGTCACTCTTTTTCTATCTCTTGAAACTCTCTCTTCATCTCTGTCTTAATCTCCAGCAATACAAAGACCGAGAGACGAAGATCCACATGGTTTTCGACGAAGCCACCAGCTGTGTGCATCCTTATTCCCTCTTATTTCTGCCGTTTCCTCTTTTTCTTTCCTCCTCGTTGGATGAACATTATAGAAGCTCCTTTTGGAGCCTTTTCCTGCAGGCGTTAATGACCGCGCGTAAAACAGGCCATAAAATTCCGCACGTTCGAGAGAGATTCTAGTTTAGTACAACAGCGTCCTCCTGCATCCAAGTCCACCTTTGCAACTGCCGCTCGCTAAGGGTCTCCGTATTTTCGCGAGCCTGAGTACGTATAAGCACACGCACAGGCGTGTATACATACATGGGGTATGTACACATGTATATACCCCATACAATTGCGCGACATAATGAACGCGTCTTCAGATTGTTACAAGTCTGCAGCATCCGTCGTCGCGATGTTTAACTGCGAAACCAATTTGATCATCGAGTTTTCCGTTCGAAGCAGTGATCATTCTTTGGCCATGTACATTCAAACGAGACATTTAATTCATAAGTTTGGGAAGTGTTTGGGTTATTCTCCCGAAATTATCATTTTGCATGTAATCTGACTTTTTAGGGTTCCACATTATGATCTGACTTTTTAGGGTACCCAAAGGGCACAACGCAACCCTATTAATGACTGCTCGTAAACGGAATGAGTTACAGACCTGACATTTGGATATTTTGTGTAGAATGTTCACCCGAGACAGAATATTGAATTAGACATTCAATGAGAAGGGCTTACATACACCTGGGTAAGTCAAAAGATCGAATTTGCAAACAGGTGCTGATTCGGAAGTGTTATCTTTTGAGTGTGACCCTGAAAATTTCATAAGGAAACTCGCAGTAATGACAAGGTTATAGCGTTTTGTAACTGACCGGGTGAGCAACGACTAACGATTGGGGCGCAGGTGTAAAGTGTACTCAATACTTTAGACGCGTTTTACTCAAAACAGTGTTTTCAAAATCGCTACCAGTAATATCTCTGCAACTACTGGACCGATTGGAATCAAGTTTTGGACAGTCATGCTTCACACAATAATCTAATACTAATCAAGCCGTTTTTCCGATACCTGGCATAGTTTTTTTTTCCTCATGAGTACTGAACAATTTTGAGGCGAATAATCGCCTGTTTTGTTCCAGTGACGGCCATAGCCCGAAAAATTAAGTTTTCAAATTCTGGCTCGATAAGCACTAGTTTTATCTATCAATTTTAAGAAACAAATAATTTTTTGTAGATAAAAAATTGCAGGTCACGTCTGGTACCGCAAACGCTATCAACAAAAACACGTCCCAGGAAAATGACTAACTTTTTTACAGTTTCAATTTTTTTAACCAAATTTTCACACAATGTAGATAAAATGTCATACTTTGAAATGTATATCGTGGTTGTTCAATAAAAATTGAGTTTTATACACAAAAAAAATCTTCAACATAACCTTACTTTTAGCCGTCTCAGGTGTACTTGAGTTGTACTTGTAGGTGAAAATGGTACTTAAAAAAATGTAGGCCGTTAAATTATTTTTCATGGCTGTCCCATACATGAAAAAGGAACAGAATTTTTTTTCTTACCCTGGCATGTGGGATGTCATTTTTTAAGCTCATTGAGTAGAGTACAAATGTATTTTTAGTTATTTTTTATGTTAAAAAATGAAGAAATCGCTAGCAGTCAAAGTTGCCAGTTTTAGACTCGCACTTGGCCGAATTTTTAAAAATATATTCTATTCGATTACTTTTTGGGTTTTTTTTGGAATACAATAGTTTAAAATATTCCGAAATTTTCTTACAAATTTTGCAGATAAAGAGTCGTTTTCCTTTTTTTCTGTATTTTGAGTATGAAAAGCATTTCTCTGGAGTGTAACTATCCATACTTCATATAGACTAGCAAGCTCTAGAAGTACTAAGCATTCAAAAACATGAGGAAAACACATTCCATAAAACTAGTTTTGAGGGGTGTTCTCACTTTAGACGCTGAAATAAGGCTATTCTCATGAATTTTTTTGATACGTTTAGATTATAGATATTGATATAAAAGTTGTTACGCTGAATAAATACACTTTCGGAATACATAAAAAAATTATTTATTCAAGTCAATATTTATCAACGAAAATGGTACTCAAAAAAATGTTCTTAAAAAATTGTAGGTCTGCGTTGTTGATGAAATTTCGGAGATGCATCATTCGAAACAAAAAAATCAAACGCTTTTAGGTTCAGTATGTTAATGACTATAGCGCATATCATACGATTTTTGATATCTGCAAAAATAACAAAATGGTGGACATTTTTCGAAAAAACAAATAGCAACGTTTTTTTCACCGTTTTTTGGCAAAAAAATAGTTAAATATCAAAATTTAAAAAAAGCCTTGATATGCGCTATAGCTATAGTTGTAAAGACGATGTGGTTAAAATTTCATAAGGGTCGATTCAGTAGTTTCGAAGATTTTATCAATACCCTGTCGAACAACGTTGTTTCGAGAAAAACGCGTTTAAAGTTTGTTTGGGTTACCTAAATAGATGAAAAAATGTTTTCAATGTATTTTAAAAGTGTATTTATTAAGTGAAACAACTTTTATATCACTATCTATAATATGAACCTATAAAAAAAATGCATCAAAATAGCCAGATTCGATATTACACTGACACAAACAATTAAACGAGCAAGAAAAGTTGACCATTTTTTTCGTGTTTTTCGAAAGCCTGTAACTTCGTCAAAAATGGTCGTACAAAAAAAAAGGATTTTGAAGCTTGAAGTTTCTAGTTTTCAGTTCTGACAATGATTTTTTTTACGAACACTGATTGCGCGGTCGGAAGAAATATGTCGACAAAAAAAATTTTGCAAATTTTTACGTTCTTCCAAGTTCTGCACGGGTTTCGGAGATTTTTTTCGGACTAAACCAATATAAGGGTCATTGAGCCCATATAATTCACTTCAATTTGCTTTTTTTAATCTCCGTACGACCATTTTTCGCTGAGATATCGGCCTTTGAATGAAAAAACGTCCTTTTGTCTTCAGTCATTGATGTCTCAGGAACTAATGGTCGTACGGGAATTCGAACGGCACTTTTGGAAACGTGAATACATACTCTACATGCTCTGATTATTATTGTAGTGAAAACATTTTTTTTTTAATTTTGCCATCAGTTTTTAAAAAATACAAAAAACGATGTGTTCATCGGTCTTTCTTGCCCGATTGACCAAAATTTGAAAAAAAATTAAAGAAGCAAGTTTCCTCCTTCTCAGACATCATTTCATTATTATTAAGAGGAAAAAAAACTTTTCATTACTTTTCGTACAATTGGGTATTAAGTACGCATTGAATGTTGGAAAAAACCCTGAAAGTCATAATGACTAAAGATTTTCGAAAAACAATTTTTTACCAAAAAAACATGATTTTTTTTTTCAAATAAAAAAATCAATTTCGAATTTTTTTTTAATGTTGATATTTTTTTTCAAATCAGGATTGCACCGCCAGCTTTAGAATTACCCAAAGCGTACCACGTGGAGCTTTGGCTAATTCTACGTACGCTTTGGATCATACTAAAGCTGGCGGTACAATGTTGATTTTTAAAAAATGTCAACATTAGAAAAAAAATCGAAATTGATTTTTTTATTGAAAAAAGAATTTCCAGCACTTTTTTTTATTAAACATTTTTTTTTTCGAATATGTTTAGTCAATATGATTTTCCCGGTTTTTTTCCAACATTTAATGCATACTCAATATCCAATTGTACGAAAAGTTTTTTTTTCCTCTTAATAATCATGAAATGTTGTCTGAGAAGGAGGAACTTGCTCCTTTCATTTTTTTTTTCAAGTTTTGGTCAATCGGGCAAGAAAGATCGATGAACGGATAAATTTGGAATTTTGTAGGGGTGTGCGGGTACCCGATTGACTCGGGTACCCGATTTTCGGGTCGGGTCGGGTACCCGACGGGCTTCGTTTTTGCATTACCCGCCTATATCGGGTACCCGAATTTTTCGGGTAGCCCGAATTTTTCGGGTAGCCCGAATTTTTCGGGTAGCCCGAATTTTTCGGGCAGCCCGAATTTTTCGGGTAGCCCGAATTTTTCGGGTAAATTCGGGTTCAAAAAAATCAGTTGGCACTGAACAATTCATAAAAACTCACCGGGTGGGTCGATTTCAGCCCCCCCCCCTGTGCTTATTCGAAGCGAGAAGAATGTAACTTTTATTTCACGTTTTGAAATTAAAAATACGCCAGAAGAACTCCTAGCGAAAATATGTTTAAAATTGAAATACTATTTCGATACGATCCGCGAAAATTCACCTTTTTCACTCCACCCTACGGAGTGACAAAGGTCAATTTTCGCGGATCGTATCGAAATAGTATTTCAATTTTAAACATATTTTCGCTAGGAGTTCTTCTGGCGTATTTTTAATTTCAAAACGTGAAATAAAAGTTACATTCTTCTCGCTTCGAATAAGCACAGGGGGGGGGGCTGAAATCGACCCACCCGGTGAGTTTTTATGAATTGTTCAGTGCCAACTGATTTTTTTGAACCCGAATTTACCCGAAAAATTCGGGCTACCCGAAAAATTCGGGCTGCCCGAAAAATTCGGGCTGCCCGAAAAATTCGGGCTACCCGAAAAATTCGGGCTACCCGAAAAGTTCGGGTACCCGATCCGAATCATAGTCTAATTACCCGACCCGACCCGACCCGACCAATTCTGCTACCCGCACACCCCTAGAATTTTGCATGGCTCTTGGGGACATATTGAGCTGAATGACCATCCATAAACATTAGTGTTTATCGCAATATTTGCAAAGTAGCGGTGGATTTTATCAACACCAAGAAAACATCGTTTTTTTGTACTTTTTTAAAACTGATGGCAAAAATAATTTTTTTTTCACTACAATAAAAATCAGAGCATATAGAGTATGTATTCACGTTTCCAAAACTGCCTGTCGAATCCCGTACAACTATTAGTTCCTGAGATATCGATGACTGAAGACAAAAGGACGTTTTATTTATTCAAAGGCCGATATCTCAGCGAAAAATGGTAGTACGGCGATAAAAAAAAAAGCAAATCGAAGTGAATTGACTGGGCTCAATCACCTTGATATTGGTTGAGTCCCAAAAAAATCTCCGAAACACGTGCAGAACTTTGAAAAACGTAAAAATTTGCAAATTTTTTTTGTCTCGATATTTCTTCCGACCGCGCAATCAGTGATTCACAAAAAAAAATCATTGTCAGAACTGAAAACTAGAAACCTCAAGCTTCAAAATCCTTTTTCATTTTTTTTGTACGACCATTTTTGACGAAGTTACAGCCTTTTGAAAAACACGAAAAAAATGGTCAATTTTTCTTGCTCCTTTAATTTTTGTGTCAGTGTAGAATAAACCAATAAAAACTTGATGGAAAAGGTTCGCATCGTTCCTCCGGCCCTACCATTTCTTTTAATTATGACGAATCCCTCAAACCTGAAAAATCATAGTGTGATCCATAGGGAATAATACAATATTGATTAGAACTGAGTTCAATGGCAATTTTCAAATAAAAAAAATAAAGTATTTTTGTTCATGAATTTCGTTGTTCTGCAAAATAATCATTTCGCGAGAATCGCCCACTTCTTGAATGAGAGAAAAAGATTTACGAATCATTTGCCCATCTGCACGGCTCGATGTTTGCAAACGTCACTTTAAGTCTCTCAATGATTATTTCCTCGGCCAGAAAACATCCGTGTGTTACATCTCGGCGAAATTCATACTGACGATCCCAGAAGACGTTGCAAGCCCACCAGTAATCCATTACAAACTCCGACAAGCTCTGGAAACCGACGTATGCGCGAAGGGACGCGTCTCATTTTTCATAAAAGTTTCGTTTCCTCGATCTTTGATCCTTCCATTTGCAGATGAAAAAAAATTGAATGGCGTGCCATCTCCGTATAGGGGTAAAACTTTGCAATTTGCCGGAAATTCAAAACGCCAAAAAGTCGATACAAACGTCAGAAAACAGTTAGTACGAGACATCCAAAAGAGAAGAACGGAGAGCGAGAAAGCGAGAGCGGGAGGAAAAGAGGAAAAGGCTAAAATAGAGGAAACACACAACGTCTACGCATTGGTACACATAACAAATTAAAAAGTAGCAGCAACTGTAGAGTTTTATTCACTCTTCGCGAAGTCTAATTGGCGATATAGAGGACTCTAACAAAATACATGTGTATATATCGTAATGTGATTTGAAAAATCACCGCGTTGAAATGGACCTACCTCCACGATTTTTGAAGGTCCTCAAATTACCTGCGTTAGATGTCCTGTTCCGGTTTGCTTTGCAGGTTAAGGGGTCATCTCACTTTAGACGCTAAAAATGGTTTTCATGCATTTTTTGACAGGTTTATATTATAGATATTGCCAAAAAAGTTGTTACACTTTATAAATACACTTTCGGAATACATTAAAAACATTTTTTTACGTATTACTGTAACCCAAACAAACTTTAAACGGGTTTTTCTCGAAACAACGTTTTTCGACGGCTTGTTGATAAAATCTTCGAAACTATTGAACCGATCCTTATGAAATTTTGACGACATATTCTTTACATCTATAGCTATAGCGCATATCAAGGACTTTTTTGAAATTTTGATATTTACTATTTTCTTTGCCGAAAACGGTGAAAATCCACGTTATTTTGTATTTTTGAAAAATGTCCGCCATTTTTTATTTTTCCATATATAAAAAATCGTATGATATGCGCTATAGCCATTAACATACCGAAACTAAAACCGTTTGATTTTTTGTTTCGGATGATCCATCTCCAAGATTTCATCAACAGCGCAGGCCTACAATTTTTTAGGACATTTTTTGAACTACCATTTTCGTCTAAAAATAGTGATATAGGTAGATCAAATTTAAAAAAAATTTATTTCGAAAGTGTATCTATTTAGTGTAATAACTTTTATATCAATATCTATTGTATAAACCTATCAAAAAATTCATAATAATAGCCTTCTTAGCGTCTAAAGTGAGAAGACCCCTTGAGTGCTTGGGGGTGAGTACTAGTCTAGAGCCCGGAGAAGAAGGTTAATTTCGACAACTTTTTATGAACACGCAGTTGATAGAATGAAAATTCCATCTTGTGGCCTTTGTTCTACATATCCTTAAGTAAGCTTATAACTTTTTTCACAAGGTTTTGTAAGAAAATTACGGTGCTGAACCTGGATGAAGCGAGTCACCGTTGTCTGGTAGCCTTCTACGGCTGGCAACATTAAGCACATTGCCAATTCTCCACCGATTTACTTAAACATTTTTTTAACCGTATAAAAATATTTTACGTCCAAGTACGTGAAAGATTTTTCATTTCTCTCTCGATAATTGATATTCTTTATGGAATATCATTTTTTTTAACACGCACCATTTTATTCAAAATCGATGTTTTCCGATTTCCCTACGTACTTCAGAGTCAAATCTTAGACTATCAGACAACGGTGACAAGCTTCACCCGCGATATACGCGAAAAATCTTGTGGAGGAAATGTGTGAAGGTACGTTGATGGGGTTGGAATTAAGACATGATTGAATTTTCGAAGATTCTTGGCGATTCGCCAAAGTACCCAGATTCCGAAGAAGTCAATTTATTTGCTGGAAATCGTTACCAGTATGATCTATAGTGTAACGGATCTCTGTAACGGATAATCTGCATTGCAATAATTATCCAATAAAAAAACACTAGAAAATAAGTGACCATACGTATAGGTTTAAACCGAAATTTGCTCGTTCCGAAACGGGAAACGTACTAACTCGATCGTCAATTTCTATTAGCGGTTATACGTCAAATGCTCTGCGGTCCCAGCGCCCGGCTGATTTAAAAATAACCCTTTTAATAAAATCTCAATACCTTTTTATGACAATTTTACAAATTAAATCGTCTCATTTAAAAAATGTCTCACTAATTTCGCCACGAGATTCCATAAGATAATTTCGATGCTTATTCGGTTGCCTTCGGCAAGTATTACATAACAAATGAAAACTATTGAACTATTACCATAACTATGAAATTAAATTTTTAACATAAATTAAAAATAATCATGAAATAAAATAAAATTTAATTTGATACAAATTTAAACATATTTTAACCATAAATGTTAAAAATTATTATAGTATTAAATAATAAATAAAAATTATTGCACTATTACTCTGGTCATTCAAATATTACCCAATTACAAAATAAATTACTCGTTCCCATTATATTATACCGAAAAAAAGGAGAAAAAAGAAATGTCCTTCTCTGAACGTGGATTGGTACTCGCGCTTGGTCCGTCTGGCACGTCGGCACGTGAGCACATCTACTGTGCAGGTCTTTAATCAGCGTCGGACTTTAAGCGAAATTATTTCAGCCAATTTTTGTCGCACTATAGTCTCAAAAAAATATTTTCCTCAGGCAGACACAGCTTATGTGTGACTAGCAGTTGAAATACACTCTGTACACTCATATAGTATGTATATAGTACGAACTAGCCGAATCTTGAGAAACGGCTTGTAGTTCTTTCTCTCGCTCCATCTCGCTCACTACTGCGTGCAAAACGCTCTCTTGCATCCAGTTGTTGGTCGTTATTTATGAAAAATCGATGCGAAGCAGGGTAGAGCATATTTCAGAGACCTTCTCGACGAAGAGTCCATAAAATAGTTCGTCGAATACTAAAACGACTCAGAGGATATAGGCGCTATATCTTTTCAAGTGCGAGCGACTCGAAAATTTGAATGAACCTATTCCACTTGGTTTTAACATATAAAGCCTTGCGAAATACGCCCTTCATAATTTTAGCAAACGTTATATATGTGCGTGTGTGTATATATATACAGGGTGTCCTGTAGTTAATGGATAACCCTGCAACTTTCGATAGGTCAGATCATGTCCTGCTATATGCTGGAATTTCAGATCAGTAAACGTCCCACGGTTTTAGAGGTTTTGAGTTTCATGTTTTTTTAAACCATCTGCTTTTGGTTTATCGCATGTCTTTCCGACAGAAAATAACTTTTTTGATCCCTTTTTTCAAAATACCCTCCTTTATTCGTTCTATCTATGAAAGTCTTCTTTTTAACCTTAAAGATGTTGAGTCCCAAATCGCAAATGATGATAAAATTCTGAAAATTTGGTATGTTTTTGTATGAAGTATTTCAGAGGTCGTGTAAAAATTTCACGACAATTAGGAAGCTCGTTATTGAACAATTAACATTCACAAATTAAATGTTGTTTTATGGAAACTGATGTAACTTTGCAATAAGTGTTTTTTTGACCTCTCAATTTTATAATATCTACAATATACTGAAAGCAACGGAAACAAAACGAAGTTTATTGATAATTTTTTTTTTATTTCGTTTAAAAATTGTTCTTAGCAAAATGTTAATTTTTTAATAACGAGCTTCCTAATCATCGTGAAATTTTAACACGACCTCTTAAATACTTCATACAAAAACATACGAAATTTTCAGAATTTTCTTATCATTTTTTATTTCAACCCTTAAGGAGGTTGAAGTAATGATGATGGAATTCTGAAAATTTGGTATGTTTTTACATGAAGTATTCAGGAGGTCGTGTAAAAATTTCATGACGATTAAGAAGCTATTTATTGAACAATTAACATTAACATGTTTCATAGGGACTCAACATCCTTAAATGTTAAGGAAAAATTATGAAAAAAAAAATCTTATGCAGAATTTCCATAGAAACCAATTCGAACGCCTGACTTTGATATCCTGCGGTGTAAAAAAAATGTACTAAGTATGTCGTACCAATCACTTAAAAAAGTTGCTTAATTACTGTCGACTCATAGCACTTGTAGAAATGGCATGCGAAAAACCAAAAGCAGATGATCTTTTTTTCAAACAACGAAATTCCTGTATATAGTAGGACATGATCTGACCTGTCGACAGTTGCAGGATTATCCATTAATTACAGGACACCCTGTATATGTATATATATGGATAGATAACTTATAGGGTTGTACGTAGCTTATATAGTTCTATGATTGACGGTTTCCCCTTCCGGTTAGCCGTTCCCCGCCAACCGATATATATCGTAACTCCTCCGGGAAGTCCGTCGCTATCCACGTGAAATTATTATGGCCACCCCGAGTCATTTTGGACCCGGGTATCAACCCCGGGTGTCTCACCCCTACGCTTCATGGCGAACTCATCTCACCCTTCTTTTATACATTTTCTCGAATGTATACGAGCGATGTTTCGGAAAAATTTAATTCGCAGATCAGAATTTCCCCATCCACCATCATTTTCAAAGAACCATTTTTTGCAACTTCGATGAAAAAAAAAAATTAAAACTAGACATATGTGCAGAAGATATAAATGTTTGACAGTGTGTGTCTGTGTGTGCGCGCGCGTACGTGCGAAATTGTTCGTGCACGCAAAATCAACCTTTTTTTAGGCACCTGCCTGAATTGGGACACGAGTAGTGCAATCAAAAGTTTTGTCGAAATTGATTCAGTAAGGGTTAGCGAAACGCTTTCGATTTTGAGGACTTTCAATTTTTAGAGACATTCCTTTTTATATCGTAACGTCCACAATTTTTTCGATATCTGGTTAAATTTTTGTACGGAAATGGAGTATCATACACGCTATATTTGGGCAATTTTGTACGAAAATCCGTCGAATAGATCGGAGTTAAAAGCATTTAAATTCTTCATTAAAAAAAACCCTTAACGTTGTAACTTTCTCGAAACTTAATTTTTTTGCGCTCGAGTGGGGTATTATAAAAGAAATGTGATAATTTATTTTAACGGGATTTGGTGAAAGAATGTAGATTTTAAGTGTGTTTGAATTTTGTCTTAATGCCTTAGGCCACAGTATCGGGTATGAAATGATGTGCGAATTTAACAATTTCTTTTCGTATGAAAAAGTGATTCACTCATGAAATTAATTACACATCTATTTAGTATAAATATCAAGCTATTAGAAAATATATATTTTTTTTATCGATGTACAAAATGGCCGAGTACCAATATTGTCTTTTATCTTTTTTTTAGGCGCCCCGCGGCGTGACATTTAGCATCCGCAATTTTTTACCTAGAACAAAAAACGAAAATCCTCGTCAAACTACATTAGAATACCTAGAGAATCGCGTATGGAATTTAAAAAATATTGTTTTATCTAAAAGTTGTACGTATTTGAACTTAAGAAAAGAATTTTCAGTGAAAAATGTCGTTATGACTGCTCATAAAATGAAAAGTTTTCGATTAATCAGAAATTCCGTACGTACTTCTCTGCGAAATGCAATTAGGAACATAACTTTTAAATTTGAAGTAAATCGAGTGAAAATTATTCAAGTTATTTGTCACGCCAATTGGGAAAAAGCTGTTTCGAGAAGTTTCGAGTAGTTGGTCATTTAGTACATCGAAAAAAAAATATATTTTCTAACAGCTTGATATTCATACTAAATAAATGTGTAATTAATTTGATGAGTGAATCACTTTTTCATAAAAAAAATTGTTAAATTCGCACATGATTTTATACCCGTTACTGAGGCCTAAGGCCTTCATAATTCGAATCTTGATACGAAAGGTGGCGGTGAAATTTTTTTCTAAATAAAAGTTGTATAGATTTATCGTTCAAAGTAAAGTTGGCTACTGAGAAACTTTCATGTCTCGTTCTCATTAATTGTTTTCACTTCCAAATGGAGCATCGCTTCTGCATCAAGTTTCGTCTATAAAACAGCAACAATTAAAAAAGTGGTAATTACCGACGTAGTGATAATGAAAATTCAAACTTGCGGGTGTAGCTTCCCGCAGAAAGAACGCACTTGTCCATTCTTATAAGTAGCACAATTTTTTTGCTTTAATTCGTAAATAATCCTTTTCGAAACAACAAATTTATTTGTTTAATCGTTTGACTTTTTAATGGGATGAATTTTTAATTTAATAAGTATTGCCTTTTATAGAAGTATTGCCTTTTATAGCATTGCGAGAACAATTCGACGCACCCCCCCCCCCCCCCCGAATATCTACCCAATGCGGAACGTTTAAACAATAATGTATCAATTATCACCAAAAAAGAACAATCAATCAACGATCTCAATTGACTACAAACCAGAAGTTAATAGTTTAATCGCTGAACTGAAATGAAAATACCGACACAGGATTGATCGACGCAAAATCAATTAGTGATCCATTAATTATAAACGCAATTATACCATGCAGCTGCTCGCTCGAAAATGTATCGATACACGATTCCTGCAACGAAAATGCTAGTAGCGAAATCTACAACGATCACAACGGAAACGATGCATTGAGACGGGAGAGGTGGGCTCACCAGACAATTAATTTCCGCGATAGCAAAGTGAATGCGCACCTTTGTCGTCAATTAATAGAACATCAAATTACTATGAAAAACGCAATTCATATGAATAGACGCAAAAAATGAAACTGGCGGATAAAAATTGTGAATGCTGCAACGGTCATTAGTTTCATCATCGCCCCATTACCGTTCCCCCTTAACAGTCACCCATTTGAAATAATCCTACCTCCGTATCGTCATAGCGTTTCCAGCCTTTCCTGGTGCCTTCCCATGTGCGGGTCTACGACGTTCCGAGTACGGCCGACGTTTGGCTGTATCGTGGCAACACGTCGGCTGCCAACGGTCGACGGCCTATGATGAGCCAGCGTTGGCGAAACGTACTAGCCATGGTTGGCTATCAGGCGGCGATGGCTCGGCAGTCGACGATCGAAAGGCGACTATGGCGCAGAGTTGCCGAAACCGTTATTCGATCGTCGCTCCGACGGTACGCTTGATAGTTGGCGCAACGCTGGTCACCACGGTTCATCCGACGCTGGCTAGTCGTCGCCCGGGTGTAGTTGGCCATGTGTGCAGACCCAGAATACAGCCAACCCTTGGCAGTAAGACGGCGTCGAATAAACAGCCGACGGTCGGGACGCGACTATGGCTTAGAGTTGGCGAAAGTGTTGTTCGAACGTCGCGCCGACGTTACGATCAGTACTTCGCGCAACGTTGGCTGCCACGTTTAATCCGACACTGGGTAATCGTCGCACGGGTGTAGGTGACCATTTTTTGCAGACCTAGAGCTCGACCGATGCTTGACCGTAAACAAAGTCCAGTAGACCGTTGGTACCCGACCTCCACCGTTCGAATTTTCTTTTGAGCTTGCCTGAACAGTATTGTGTAGCGCGCAACCTAAACGGTGTGGATATTCCACAGTGGAATTAATTTAACCAATGGCGGATAAAAATAGGTCTTCGTATAATCGCGTAAAAAAGTTTCGTCGTCTCCATAAAGAGGAAAACGAAGTTAACGCTTCTGCCCACCAATCAACTTCTAACAGCTACATGGAGAGAATTTTTAAGTAATTTTTACTGCGAAATCACAGTAACTCGGTGACAAATGTGCAATTCTTCAGGTTTTTAGGAAATAAATTATAAATTTTCATGGAAATGAATCAAAATTTACTTTTGCGTAACAGAAATTTAAAATATTTTCCAGAATGTTTACTGAAATTAATAGTAAAATTTCATGAAACGTAAAGATTACGACAATAAGTTAAAAAAGTGCTAATATAAATGAAATTTTTCAGTGGAACATTGAGAAATTTTCGTGTTTTCCATAAAAATTTAAAAAAGGAAGCCGAAATTTTCCGTGCGCTTATGTATGACGCAGTATGACGAGTACGAACGACGCCGACCCGCGTTGCTTAGCAACAGCGGTACCGCGCATGCGCATTATAGTACGAAACATGGGCCAAGAAAGCCTCGTGGTCTCGTGCAGTCTAACGTGTTCTACGCAGTTGTACGCAAGAAAACAAAGAAACGTGAAAAGAAACTTCGATAAAGGACGTCTACAATGGTACGGAAAGATGATATGCTAAAATAAGTAGCAATCAAGAACACAAATGTTCAGAAATACAGTATATAGAGTATTTATTTAATCATAGGGAATTCATTTTTCGCTAGGGATTTTAGAAATTTCAAGTTTGTCCAGGTTATTTTTACTGTAGAAACTTGGAAGTTTTGAGGCAGCCCATTGTTAAAATTCTACGCGAGAATGTGTCAGAATTTTTACTGAAAGAAATGTAAAAAATTATGCTACTTGCTTAAATTTTTACATGAATGAAAGCAAAATATTAAAAGCTAGTGTCAATATTTGACTATGTGCACATTTGTCACCGGTTTCAAATTTTTAATGTAATTTTTAGGGAGATTTCACCGTAAAAAATACTTAAAAATTCTCTCCGTGTATGTTTCGGGAGCAGACACGATTGATAGTTCCTTTGGGCCTTCTTCACATTTTTGTTACCATTCCAGCGTTTATAACGTTGTAGGACTGAATATATTAATAACGTTGTAAGACTGAATATATTTATGAAGTTGTAAGACTGAATATATTTATGAAGTTGTAAGACTGAATATATTGATGAAGTTATAAGACTGAATATATTTATAACCTAAGCCAGACATCAATACGTCAATCACTGACAATAAATTTCTATTAATGCTATGTCTTTTTTCTTTTAAATAGTCAATCTGCTATTCCTTTAAACACCCTCTCGTAAATGTAGTGCCATCGTCGCAAACGACGTAGGGTCGATTGCGCAAACGACGTAGGTTCGATGCCGCAATGGATGTAGGGTCGACGCGGTGATCGACGTAGGATCGATACCGCAGTCAGTGCAGGGCCGACGCAACAATCGGCTTAGGGCCGACGTTGCAATCGACGAAGGGCCAACATCGATTAAATATTGTGGCGCAACGTTTGGGAGGATCGTCGGGCCGACGTTATCATTTGGACGTTTATTGGACCCCAAAACGACGTTGGCGAACAGAGTCGGGCCGACGTCCTAACGCCGGCAAGCGTCGTTGCGCCAACGTAGGCGCGACTTTAAAATCCTACCTGGGTTGTTGCAAATGCGGTACGGCATTACCGAAGAGTAACTATAGGCATGGCAACATTCCGAGGGCAGCGCTTGCGGAAAAAGTGGAGTGACAAGTGTAGGGTAAAAATGAGAGAGGTGGCAAAGACCCTCAAATACGAAGGGACGTTTGAAAAACAGCAAAAAAGATATGCCTGTGGTGATCAATATTTGTCATGTAGAATTTCCCAAATAATTGCAAATCTGGCAGAGAGAAATGAAAACACAAATCCAATGCAAAACCGATTCACTCATTGTTTTCCCAAACTAACTGTAGGGTGAACCGATCAATATGGACGAATAACGACACTGTAGGACTGTTGAAGTGGACGTTAAAATGAAAACATTATGAAAACTTAATTTTCTATTGCTACAGCTAACAAAATATATTGTTCTGATACTAGAAAAAAGTGTTCAATGTAAATGCTACAAATAGTATTGGAAGAATTAATTTGGAAAAATAGCCAAATGACCGAATCGTTAGTGAATGAACGAAATTACTAGTAAATGGACACTCGACCGCCAGCAAATGGACATCCAGTGTAGATGAATGCTGTAGAGAATAACGATTTTTTATTTATTTGTATTGAATACTAGATTTAAGCTTTACTGTATTGCATGAACATTTTAATATTCTTACACGTATGAGTTTTTACTCATACGTATTTTAATATTCTTATACATATGATTACTTTCGTAATAACAAATATATTATATTTGTTATAACGATTTCGTTGAAAATACACAAAGCTTTTTGCCGTCTTAATGTGACATTATCAAAAAAGTCCCAACGTTTGTTTTGACAGAGAGAAAGAAAATTAAATTTTGTCGAAATTCGAAAACGAATGAAATGATTTTGTGACAACATTTAATTCAATTTATATCATCAGCGTTTAACAGAAATTGATTTTGTAATTTTCAGCAGATGAGCTACATTTTTTACTTCCCTTTGAGAATTCTCAGAAGAGAGTCCATGTGTTAATTGACTGGAAAGAGGTTAGAATACTGTACCGGTGAATACAAATTTCTAATTCTGACCTATTATTACGAATTTATTTTGAAAATTAGCAAAAAATAAAAAATTGATTCTATCTTAAGTAATAAGAGTAATACTTGCCCTTAAAGTTCATTAAAAGTTTTGTTTTTGTCTTTAGAACAACTGCTGTGCACAACCATATCGTTACTAAAGTCTGAAGGGGTAGTTTATCCTTAAGACAAATGTAATCATTCCGAACGACGAGAAAACATTGAATTGTAGCTTACAGAAATATTTTGAGTCAGCGGATACATTTTAAACACAGAAAACACGACCGTGATAAATAAATTCACGTAGGAAGTAGCTTACCCCCTTAAGTTTGCTGTGCGGAAAAAACGCAGAAGCACGTAAACTTGAATTCTGGTCCCCCTTCAAAAGAATCCCTGATTTATCCATTTCCCTCTAACTGTCGGGTGAGAAAAAGGCAAGTTGACCCCTTCATTTTATTTTTATTTTCAATACTTTTATACTGGATATCTCATCGCTTAAATTAGGAGAACTTTCGTTTTTATTTCATTCAGATTGGTGGATTGCTTATGGGTGAGACTGCAAAATCACCTCTCAACAGGCCTCTCGTTGTAGGGAGGTTTCCGCCCTTGAAAACATTTTTTCCGCAGGCAAAAAAATACGTGTCTAAAAGTCTTCCATACTTTATCCATGTAGAAGTTCCAACAAAATCGAAGGCGGACACTTGAGCGATGTTCTTTGTAAGTTGCGCGATGTGCAAGTAGCACAAACTAGAAATGTATATGTAATTTTTTTTAACAAGCTTTTATTTAATTGACTAAAGATAGTAAATAATTTTTTACCAAGTGACCTATACGTGACTATAAATAAAAGCTTGTGGTGGTGGGTTCCATTAATCGTATTTAATTTGGCACAATAGTAATTAGAGAAATTATTATCACACGTTTATAGTCAGTATCAGGATTTTTATTTAAGAATTCTAAAATTGTTTTATAGGAAATTAAATACAATTGATATGTTAACGAATTTATGTAAATTAAAGATGTTCCCAGGTAGGATTTTAAAGTCGCGCCTACGTTGGCGCAACGACGCTTGCCGGCGTTAGGACGTCGGCCCGACTCTGTTCGCCAACGTCGTTTTGGGGTCCAATAAACGTCCAAATGATAACGTCGGCCCGACGATCCTCCCAAACGTTGCGCCACAATATTTAATCGATGTTGGCCCTTCGTCGATTGCAACGTCGGCCCTACGCCGATTGTTGCGTCGGCCCTGCGCTGACTGCGGTATCGATCCTACGTCGATCACCGCGTCGACCCTACATCCATTGCGGCATCGAACCTACGTCGTTTGCGCAATCGACCCTACGTCGTTTGCGACGTTGGCATTACATTTACGAGAGGGTGTTTAAAGGAATAGCAGATTGACTATTTAAAAGAAAAAAGACATAGCATTAATAGAAATTTATTGTCAGTGACTGACGTATTGATGTCTAGCTTAGGTTATAAATATATTCAGTCTTATAACTTCATAAATATATTCCGTCTTACAACTTCATAAATATATTCAGTCTTACAACTTCATAAATATATTCAGTCTTACAACGTTATTAATATATTCAGTCCTACAACGTTATAAACGCTAGAATGGTAACAAAAATGTGAAGAAGGCCCAAAGGAACTATCAATCATGTCTGCTCCCGAAACATACACGGAGAGAATTTTTAAGTATTTTTTACGGTGAAATCTCCGTAAAAATAACATTAAAAATTTGAAACCGGTGACAAATGTGCACATAGTCAAAAATTGACACTAGCTTTTAATATTTTGCTTTCATTCATGTAAAAATTTAAGCAAGTAGCATAATTTTTTACATTTCTTTCAGTAAAAATTCTGACACATTCTCGTGTAGAATTTCAACAATGGGCTGCCTCACAAATTCCAAGTTTCTACAGTAAAAATAACCTGGACAAACTTGAAATTTCTAAAATCCCTAGCGAAAAATGAATTCCCTATGATTAAATAAATACTCTATATACTGTATTTCTGAACATTTGTGTTCTTGATTGCTACTTATTTTAGCATATCATCTTTCCGTACCATTGTAGACGTCCTTTATCGAAGTTTCTTTTCACGTTTCTTTGTTTTCTTGCGTACAACTGCGTAGAACACGTTAGACTGCACGAGACCACGAGGCTTTCTTGGGCCATGTTTCGTACTATAATGCGCATGCGCGGTACCGCTGTTGCTAAGCAACGCGGGTCGGCGTCGTTCGTGCTCGTCATACTGCGTCATACATAAGCCCACTCTCACAGCTTGCGTTCACGTATACGCACGCTCGCACACAGAGCTCACGCGTACGGTCAGGCGACCTAGCCCTAACTGATTTTACTATAAAGAACGTAAAATTCCGGTGGACGCACGGAAAATTTCGGCTTCCTTTTTTAAATTTTTATGGAAAACACGCCAATTTCTCAATGTTCCACTGAAAAATTTCATTTATATTAGCACTTTTTTAACTTATTGTCGTAATCTTTACGTTTCATGAAATTTTACTATTAATTTCAGTAAAAATTCTGGAAAATATTTTAAATTTCTCATACGCAAAAGTAAATTTTGATTTATTTCCATGAAAATTTATAATTTATTTCCTAAAAACCTGAAGAATTGCACATTTGTCACCGAGTTACTGTGATTTCACAGTAAAAATTACTTAAAAATTCTCTCCGTGTAGCTGTTAGAAGTTGATTGGTGGGCAGAAGCGTTAACTTCGTTTTCGTCTTTATGGAGACGACGAAACTTTTTTACGCGATTATACGAAGACCTATTTTTATCCGCCATTGGTTAAATTAATTCCACTGTAGAATATCCACACCGTTTAGGTTGCGCGCTACACAATACTGTTCAGGCAAGCTCAAAAGAAAA
Source organism: Ophion costatus (assembly GCA_951751655.1). Classification (NCBI taxonomy): domain Eukaryota; kingdom Metazoa; phylum Arthropoda; class Insecta; order Hymenoptera; family Ichneumonidae; genus Ophion; species Ophion costatus. Next base: position 27,256,487 of record OX632356.1, read on the forward strand.
TTCGAACGGTGGAGGTCGGGTACCAACGGTCTACTGGACTTTGTTTACGGTTAAGCATCGGTCGAGCTCTAGGTCTACAAAAAATGGTCACCTACACCCGTGCGACGATTACCCAGTGTCGGATTAAACGTGGTAGCCAACGTTGCGCGAAGTACTGATCGTAACGTCGGCGCGACGTTCGAACAACACTTTCGCCAACTCTAAGCCATAGTCGCGTCCCGATCGTCGGCTGTTTATTCGACGCCGTCTTACTGCCAAGGGTTGGCTGTATTCTGGGTCTGCACACATGGCCAACTACACCCGGGCGACGACTAGCCAGCGTCGGATGAACCGTGGTGGCCAGCGTTGCGCCAACTATCAAGCGTACCGTCGGAGCGACGATCGAATAACGGTTTCGGCAACTCTGCGCCATAGTCGCCTTTCGATCGTCTACTGCCGAGCCATCGCCGCCTGATAGCCAACCATGGCTAGTACGTTTCGCCAACGCTGGCTCATCATAGGCCGTCGACCGTTGGCAGCGGACGTGTTGCCACGATACAGCTAAACGTCGGCCGTACTCGGAACGTCGTAGACCCGCACATGGGTTATGTCTAAATTTTGAACCGCCCAAGCTTTTATTTATAGTCACATATAGGTGACTTGGTAAAAAAATTACTTTCTACGTTTTAGTACATTAAATAATAGCCTGTTCCAAAAAAAAATTACAAATAAAAAATTTTCTACTTGTAGTCTTTAATTGATTTTACTGGAGCTCTGAAATTTTTGCAAAGAGGGATTCACCCGTCCAAACGAACTGGCGTTATTATTGTCTGATTGTCAGGAGAAATCGTGGAGAACTGTGGTAGGTGGCATCTATCATAGATGTTGGTTCACCACCTATTGGACCTTACCTTTTAACCTATTTGACCCGTTGGACCCTTTTGACGATTGTGCGATCCGAGAGCACTTGGAGCCAATTCTTATGTTCTCATGGACTTTCCATGGATTATCACGCCTCAGATGCATGTTTGCCAAATTTTAGAGCTCTGAGTAGTCGGGAAGTGGGTGAAATATCGATTTTCCATTCCGCATCTCAAAGAAATCATTTTTTTTTTAAAGTTAAATCACGCATTGTCACCTATTACAATTAGATGCATGTTTGTAAAATTTCAGAGCTCTAAGTCGTCGGGAAGTGGATAAAATATCGATTTTCTGTCTTGCATCTCACGGAAAGTGAAGTCATTTTTTTTTAGGTTCACTCGGGTATTTTCACCTCTTAGCAGCATGTTTGTAAAATTTCAGAGCTCCAAGTAGTCGGGAAGTGGATAAAATATCGATTTTCCGTTTTGCATCTCACACCAATTGTAAGTAAAGTTCGCTAAAAGTGATAAACGTGAAGTGATAAAGTGAAAAAAGAAATAAACTGAGAAATCGATTCCAACGGCACCGGTGTTTTTTTCGCTAAATTATAGTGTTTCGAGTGCTTATCGAACCACCATATTCTTCACTTGTTCTAAATATAAGAAAGCTTTCTACGATTCACTGGTCCCCATCCCCTCACCGGTCGGTTTACCCTACTTTCCTCCAATTTTACTCGAAAGTACGCTCTGAATGCTACTTTTACGAATTATTTATGACTTTCGAACCCAAGGCTTCCCAGAATAGAGGGCGTGATATTCCACATTGACAGACGGACGTCCAGACATGACGAAATTATATTCCCGACGGCTCTACGACCCTAAATGAGAAAAAAATCTCGATTGCTCGCCGTTTTATTCAGATTCCCTCACCCCCCCCCCCCCCTTTTCTTTCTGTCCACTGCAAAAGAACTGTGTCATTGCACTTGACGCTCCCGCAATGTCGTGCCATTATACAGCGAGGATTAAGCACGGCGGGTATTCGGGGCGAGCTCTCGTGTACATTGACCACCGCGTTTGCGGTTATTATTCCCCCGACGCGGTTGCTCAGCTGGCTTTGACCTAACCTATAATGGGTAGCAACGGGCCATGTACCGGTGCACCCTGGTGAGACGCCAAAGGTACTAGCGCAAGAGGAACAATGTAAACTCACGCCCGTCCCTACCACCCCCCCCCTCCCCCGCCCCACGGCGACCCTCGCCCGCCCTTGCGCCCTCGCGCCGGCTGCGCCACCCATTCCATCCGAGACTCGGGGTATTCAATTACTAACGAGAGAGCAGACTGTGCAAAGCAGTCCTTGGTGTGCACGCGCGACCAACCGGCCCGAGCATCTCGCGCCTCGCAAAGAACCTTGTCACGCGTGCATTTTTAACGAGGCTACGAGCTTTGCACCCTCTCCACCTTTTCGCCCCGTGCTGGAACTCGCGTCTCTTACCCGCGGGCCGAGCTGCTCGGCTCTGCCTTTGGGCTAGTGGAGCTTGTGGGTTGTCGCCAGGGCTGCTCGTGGGGCACCGACCCGAGGGCTCCGAGCGTCTTCGCACGTGAACCTCTCGCGTTACCCGACAACGCGACCTGGCTAGTCGGCGCTTGGCGACAGGTGCAGGGAGGAGAGGGGGCGACGAAGACCGGTGCAGAGGCGGGCGCGCGTTGGGGGCTGCCAGACCGACGCTCCCCAGGGGCGCCCAGGTGAGCGTCAACGATGCGGAGTGGGATGCTTGAACCGTCTAAAATTCCACATTGCACCTGATACGCACTACCGTTCACGTAACACACTGGCGAGCATTACGCAAATACACTGTGTATTTAGTCTTATGTACAATGCCTTATGTAATAGACTTTGTAGAATATAGTAAATAGAATAAGCTAAGTCTTTTGTATAAAGTTGATAATAGAATGGTTAATAAACGGAAATAGAATTTAACAATTTTTTTTCTTATGAAAAAGTGTTTCGCTCACAAAATTAATTACACATCTATTTAGTATGAATATCAAGCTGTTGACATTTTTTTTTTTCGATGTACATATTAGCCGACTATTAATATTTTCTTTTGTTATCTTTTTTTAGGCGCCCCGCGTCGTGACATTTAGCATCCACAATTTTTTACGTGGAACAAAAAAAATTCTCGTCAATCTACATTAGAATACCTAGCGAAGTTCGTAGGGAATTTGAAAAATAGTGTTTTATTCAAAAGTTGTAGGTATTTGAACTCAAGAAATGATTTTTCAATGAAACATTTCGTTATAACTGCCCACAAACGGCTCATAAAATGAAAAGTTTTCGATTAATCAGAAATTCCGTACGTACTCCTCTGCAAAATGGAATCAGGAACATAACTTTTAAATTTGAAGTAAACCGAGTGAAAATTGTTGAAGTTTTTTGTCACGCCAATTGGAAAAAAACTGTTTCGTGAGATTTCGAGTAGTCGGCCATTTTGGACATCGAAAAAAAAACATTTTAACAGCTTTATATTCATACTAAATAGATGTGTAATTAAGTTTCTGACTGAATCACTTTTTCATCCGTAAAAACAATGTTAAATTCGCACATGATTTTATACCCGTTACTGTGAAGTAACTTTCATAACAGAAGTGATTTTCATGATAATGTGTGTTCTCTTCACCGAAAAGTACTACCACAGAATTTCCTTCTGTCAGTACAGAATCAAATTTTCCGCAAAATGTCTCATTATCAAAAGCAAGTATAATATAATTAATGCTCATCAGATTGAAAGTGGTAGCCACCACTTTGAGCACTTCTGATAGAAGTAAGTGGTTGCACCGTTTTCTCAATCGATTTTAGGCTAAGAACAATGAAATTCCTTTTTTGTCAATATTTAATGCTAAGTGTGAACCTTTTTTCTAGTTCTTTGATGAAATTCTGAAAAAGTGGTCCCGTTTAAAAAAAATTGAAGAGGAACTTCGAAAGCGTGAAAAAAAATGTTCGATGTTCACAAAAATACAGCTTCAATCATTTGTTATCAACAAATAAATGAACGTATCAAAAAAAATATCCGGGCGTTCGACAGAAAATGTTATAATGCACGCTCTTTGGGAAATTGAAGTACGTGGGATGAATAAATTTTGAGACACGACTTACACCGTTTCATAAAACAGTTTCACAAAAAACCCGAAAGAAAAACGAGTAAAAAGAAATCTTCACAGAGATCGTCACATCTCCGTCAATTTTTGAAACTTTTGAATGGTCTCTGTTGAAAATTACAGTTAAAACCCTAAGCTATAAAACTATACGATAAAAAATCATTTTTTAAAACTTTAAACATATGGAGACCCCTTAAACGAACATGTACAAATAGACGTTGCAACACGCAATGTCATTCATAGAACAAATAATAACGTTCGGCATGAGAAAGATCAAAATTGTTACTGGACGAGGAAGATTCGCTTGACACCTAACGCTCGTTATACTTACGTGGCGGTGAGGTTTTAGTTTCTCCATAATCTCCATCAATACTGCAATTAAATTTGTACGGATCACAAGAACTAACAAGTACAAATGAATACAGCATTAGCTTAATTTGGCAAAGGATATTTATTTTCGATTAATTGAAAAGTGCCGGAGATGAACTAAATTAAATTTGTCTCGTGGAGCTTGATTGTTCTTGTTCGTGTGAAATTACGCCTCTTGCTTCTCGACATTCTCGGCGACCGTTTGATTCGAGAAACTCGCTATGAGGTTCTTGCCGTGTTCGACCCACTCGTGTCCCGTCTCCATACCCTGCTGGGTCGCCTGTTGAGCCGCTTCCATCGCATCTTGAACCGCGCTCTTCGCTGCATCGACGGCTCTCGACGCAACTTCCTGAGCATGCTCGACGGCTTCCTGGGCCTTCACCTTCACCTTGTCCAACATTTCCTGCGCCCTATCCTGCATATCCGGGGCTGACTTGACCCCCTGCTAAACAGTATTTTTTAACCAATCGTGACCCTCGTATCACACTATGCATGTTTTAAATCTCCCTCTGTCTCTGGCTCTCTTAGTTAAGTCATCAACACAAATTATTAATAATCTTTTGAAGGTCACCATTCAAAAGTCGAATCTCAAATGCAGACGATACGAGTAGCTTCAAGGAGAAACAGTACATTATTTCAATCGCAGCATCGATTCCCTTGACGTTACAGTAATTAAACGGTCGAATAAAATTATTTTTACTTTCTTTTTGAAGTACTGTAAATTCGGTCGAATGTTTAGCGGCACAATTCCGATTAGTCGAAAATTATGTCGTTCAATATTTGAAAGTTGAAGCAGAAGGCGATTTTTTATATTAATGAAAAATAATTCTGAACTTAAGGAGTTGGGCTGCTCTGAAAAATGTAAATCCATCGTACGTCGCTTGAAGCAACTCAAACTGAAGAGGAAGACGGTGCAGGAATTAAAGATTGAAGGTCAACTTACGATCATAATGATAAAACTGCTATAGTAAAACTTTAAAAGCGTTTTTCTTGAAAGTATGTATTTCAAAACGGTGTACGCGATTTCTCGAAATCCAATGAAGGGATTAGCTGGAAATTTGGTACACATATTTAGAGTAATATTAGTTTAGTCTTTTTGCCTTGTTTTTATCATTTATTAGCAATAGAGATGTCATTTTTCCACGAAAAATCGGCAAAAGAAATTCAAATTTTTTTTTATTCTTAAAACATGATAATAAAAAAGGTCGGTTAAGTCTTAACCAATATCATATATTTTGAAAAAAAGAAACTCGTTTTTTTGTTTCGGATCATTCGGGTGAGCAAAATCAAGTACACCGTTGAGCCCCTCACGTCCAAAGGCCCTTTAAGAGATTGTTTGTAACTTTTTAAAATTATTAATATTCTTAACGAAATTTGGCACACAGCTTTGTCTTTTAGATACAAATAAATGTCCAAACGATTTTTCGATCATTTTACTTATTTCTTCAAATTTTTTTTTAATAATCTTGATTTTCGGATCATCTAAGTAGCCTAACGTCTCTACTAAGGTAGGTCATTTTTCGAACGATTTTTGGACGTTTCACGCACAGACAAATTGCTAATATCTCAAAACGCGTTGGTGTCGAAACTATGTGGTTCAAAACGGTGTACACGATTTCTCGCCATCTAATGAACAGATTAACTTGCAATTTCGTACACTTGTTCAGTGTAACAGTGGGTGGGGGGAAAAATGTCGAACGATCGATATGCAGATGGGCCAAAATGTCGAATTCGAAAATGCCGAATGTTCGAATATAGATGGGTCAATCTTACTAGAGTCTGTAAAGTCGAAAATAACAATTACGAATATGAACATCTCGGAAGTTGATATATAGCGAAAAACAAAAATCAGATTTAATAAAATAGCGAAAAACACAATATCGATGGGCCTGTATGCATAACACCAAATAATTCGAGACGACAATTCTCCGAATTAAAAAAATTGCGACGGTTCACAATGCAGAAAATCATTAAAGCGAACGGCCAAAAAGTCGAGTGGTTAAAATCGCGAAGGGTCAAAATGTAGAACGGCCCGGATGGCGAATCAAGCAATACGTTACTTGCGCCTCAGAGTGAAGCTGCGAGATGGCGCTGTCGGTCAGTCCGCTAAAATATCGTAAGGCAGTCATCCCACGTGACGGGCCCCACCACGTTCGTCATTTTGGCCGTTCGACATTTCGGGCCATCGACATTTTGCGTTTCAATTTATTGCTTTCCGCCATAAACGATATTACGCTTATTGGGCACTCGCTATTTTCTGTTTCGGAAATATGGGTGTTCTACATTTTTCGATTCTGTATTTTTATGTTCCGAATTGCAGACGATCTGAATATTCGTTTTCGAATAAATTAGCTCTCCAATAAATAATGGTTCGATTTATAGCCATTCAATTTTTTTATCAGTCGACAGATAAAATTTCGAATAATTGAACCTTCGTTATTTTGAGAGTTCATAATTCTACCGTTTCGAAATCTTTGTCGTTCTACATTTGGTCATTCGACATTTTTACCCCCACCCGTAACAGTAGTTTAGTCTTTTAAACTTTCTTTCATCAGTTATTAACTATAATGATGTCATTTTCCCACGACAAAACGGAAAAAGGAATTCAAAATTTGTTTTGATGATTGACAACTTCGTCATTTAGATACAAATGAATGTCCCAACGATTTTTCAAGCATCTGACTTATTCCTTCAATTTTTGTTTTGTTTCAATTACCCCGATCTTCGGATCTTCACAGTAGCCTAACTTCTCAGCTGAGGCAGTGCATTTTTCGAACGATTTTTGGATATTCCACGCACAGAAAAATTGATAATTATCTCAAAGCGCGGCTTTACCTCGAAATAGAACGGGATTATTTTAACCATTTTTATCACTCAAAGACACCCCAAAAACCCAAACGAACTTTTATCGTACAGTAGTAGTGTCCTACTTTCTCTCAATTTTTTGGGGGCCCACTCCACAATGTTAATTAAAAATTATAACCGCGACGAAGCACTCGAAATTTTAGGGTATGACTATGAGATTTATTCGTACCTGAACGACAAGGCAAGTCACTGTCAAAATGACAAACGTATGAGTCTTCATGACCGACGTATTTGCGACACAGTGTCAAACTGCTCGTATATCTGCCAAGTACGACTGGCTGCAGTTTTAACGTTTCGGACGTAACGTGTATGGAAGCACTCCGAACGCGCGGCAACAGCGATCTGTTAATCACTCGACGTCAGTAGTATACGTGGATATTCACATTTATTGCGCGGATGACTCGTAATACCTACTCGCGGACACCGGATGCAGGGGCGATTATCAGCTTCGAGAATTGCCGCTCATCAGCCGTAAATTGTATCGCCGCGCGATCATTATTCCTGACGGCTGATGTACAACGTGGAAACGACACTTCGCGTCTAGGTGCGTCTCGACTCGATAGCCACGTTGTTGCTACATTGTGACACGGGCGCTTGCCTTCGAGCAGGAACTTTGGACCGACGGTCTCGACCTTCGACACCCGTAGCGCAATTTTTTCGAATCGCGAGACGTCTATTAAAAAACTGCCATCCAAGAAAGAATTCACAGTGCACACTTCCTATATCCTGTTTATTACCCGATTTTCACGAATAGCCATTTCGCACTACCAAAAAAAGGAATTCCTTTTGATCTATTTGTACATCATTTTTCAAGGTTTTTTTTTCATTTGTGGAGTTTAGAGTATGCCCTCCGGTACTTACGAATCCCTACGTCGTCCTTTAACGTTTTTTCAGTAGAGCTCTCTTTGCACAACAGTCGACCTATTTTCCAAAGGGTTATAAAGGGTGTCTAAAAATGACCTGACATGTTATTTTATTAATAAACCGTATTATTTATTTGAGTACGAATATTTTTATTTTAATATAAAAGCGCGAACATGGAGGTTATTTGCGGAATACAATATCCGATAAGTGGCATAAAGGGCACACTGAGAGAAAAGTGCATGGTAAAGAGAGTATAGTCGAATTCACTATAGTTTATTGTCAACGCAATAATAATATCGTTAACACAACTATAAGCGGAAAGTATAGGTAAACATGGGACTTTGGTGGCGTCTTTGACTATCTAGTATCTCCGAAATGACTATACACTATTGTAAAACGACTTTACAATGTCGATATGGTTAATTCAGCTATATCACAAAATCGGCGTACAAATACTAATGCTGCACTGAGAGCAAAGGACATAGTATTTATGAAAGACGCCCACGTCAAAAGAGAGGATAGTAAAATCTCGTATAGTTTATTGGCACCATAATCATAATATCGTTAACACAACTATAAGCGAAAAATATATCTAAAGATGCAACTTTGGTGGCGTGCTCGACACTCTTTTATCCCGGAAAAAACTACTAACTATTGTAAAAATATTAACTGAATTAACTATATCGATATTGTAATGTCTTTCACAGTAGTTATAGTAATAGTGATTTCGGGGATACTAGATAAAAAAACACACTACCAAAACGGCATGATTCGATAGATGCTTATAGTTGTGTTAACCATATTATGATTGCAGTAGCAATAAGCTATATGAATTTTACTATGCCCACTTTTACCATGGGCGTTTTTTTATATTATAAATACTATGGACATTTTTGTCAGTGCTAGTTTGTATTATTTATGTAGTTGACATTACCACTTGTTGAATATAAACTGTTGCGAGATCTTACGAAAAGTGACTATACGAAGAACATTATGGTAATCGTATAGTGAAGACGTAGGGGAGACCGGGGCAAAATGGTATAGCGGGGCATAATAGGACCGGGGCAAAATGGGACCGGGGCAAAACGGGTTTGTTTGGCGTAACAATTCGATTCGAACAATTTAATTGTTAATGAAATTGGTTAAATAATAATTTTTTATCATTCGGTTAGAATCTTCGCAAGTTTGCTGTAGTCTATTAATGTATTAATGACTGTGTGCCCCATTTTGCCCCAATTTGATATTCCACTCCTCTCTGTCCCATTTTGCCCCGATCCCATTATGCCCCAGTGCCGTTTTGCCCCGGTCTCCCCTAAATCATTTGTCAATAAAGTAGAGACAGCGGTGGCACGCTATGATCGTTATAGATATATTAGCGCAGTCATTTATCAGTTTTTAGAATCCGATATTTCGAAAAGTATTGGGCCGCGCCAAAAATCCATTTAAGCAGTAACATATATTTTTTAAAAAGCAATCTGCAAAATTCTACCTATATCAGAGGTAGCAGCTATTCGGAAATGCAGCTGGAATTACTTTTGTCCGTTATGCCAAATCTACGATCGAAATACCATGAGTACCCGGCAGCATAGTGGCAGCGTGCCTGAATATAGATAGGTAGGGCGTAGGTTCGAATCTCCATGTAGGTGAAATATTTTCGTCGATCGGAATCATTTGAGGAGGTCAGGGAATAACAAATCATGATAAACAATCATACAGGTAGTACTCTCAATTGAACATTTTTGAATTTCTGAAATATCATATATATTTAGTTAACATACCATTCAATATGGTAAAAACCACAATTGTTTGATAGTGTACGGAATCATCTATTTTATGAAAACTTACTATATTATATAACATTTACAAACAACGTATGCTTGAAAGATTGTTGGTTGCGGTTAACATATGATCATAGATAACACAAGTGCTAAAATATCATAAGCAGTACTATATTTTCGGCAGTAACCATGACTATAAAATATTATTGCCCCCTCAGGGTAACATAAAATATGGTTGAAATATCGTTGAGGGTACTATTAAAACTTTAAAGAGTAAAACTTTAAAGCGCGTTTTCTCGTAATCTCGTTTTCGTGATTCTTTTAAATCGGCGGGAGTGATAGCAGAAAAACTATTCGACCTATCGACCCAAACGAAAGTTTATTCTCTAGATTATTAAAAATCATCCTAAATGGACTAAAAACATTCATGAAAAAGCCATTTTAAACTCTTTTTATTGCATTAAAGAGGAGAAAGAATTGTACAAATCGTCACTTTTTTGTTCAAGCTGGAACGTTTAATGGTTTCACGTTTCTGTTTTTTTTTCAGTTCATCAACAATAAAAACATATGTCAATTGAAAATAATTGTAATTGTTGCGTTCCAGACAAGAATTAAGCCCACCATCTTTCCGCCAGTTCGACACTCCAGCAGCGAGGCGCTTCATGGTCAATTTAATACTTCGCCATTTTGCGACAATGAGTTAGTAAACATTTTGTATACTCTTGAAATGTGTGTTAAAGTATAATAAAATTTTCAAGGAGCTCCGTTATTTCTTCCTTTATGAAAAAAATCACCAAAAATCACCTTTTATGCCTCTACACCAGACGGCTGCCATAATTAAATTAGTCCGCAATTATGCGGAAATGTTATTGAATATTTCGTCAAAAGAGTGAACGTGTGTAACCGGGGACGCGGCGGCCATTTATCGGATATTGTGTTCCACGTGTCCCCCATGTTTGTACCTTATATTCCAATAAAAATATTCGTATTTTTAAAATAAATATTGAGTTTTATTAATAAATTAAGATGTCAGGTCATTTTGAGACACCCTATATTACTATATTGTTCAGCTAATATATATTTTAATATCGCGACATTCAAATAAAAACTAAAAATACTATACAATAACGCTCATGCTAACTTGGATGGGTGACCGCGTTGTGCGCACCAGCTCGCACGCCGATTATTCAGCGAGAGACAATATTACTGATTTGATTGTGCTAACACAGCCGGAACTGATTGAAATATGGTTATCCGTATCGGCACCGGTTTTTGCCAGCTGCCCTATCCTCTCGTGCAAAGGCGCCGTTCATTAAGGCCATGTATTGCATGCTGCCAAATTTCGACGCGATCACCAGGCTATTCCCGAATTCGTAACTTTTGGCTACGAACCGTTGCAGCAACTGTCTGCTACTCACTCTGTGCGAAGAGCAGAGGCCCCAATGGGCGGTGGCTGCTGCAAGCCTATGGGTGATGCTTGTATAAGTGCGCATGTTCACCCTACGGGAACGCCGCCAGTGGGAAAACTGATGCACTAGATTTTTAGTATTGTCGATAATATTTTGCGCTACGTTGTTACAATTTTACTAGTTTTACGTGAAAAACTCTAAACCCAAATTTCTCCGTCATTTCTCCATAAAATCAGTTGAGACAACAGTCGAAATGTGGGTTCTTTCACGGCGTGACAGCCGTGAAATGTCTATAAACACAGTGCATCAGTTATGATCAGAAAATTTATCCGACGGTAGCCACAATCTGTAGTTTTTTTTCTCCAAATTTAGATAAATGTCGACACAACAAATTTGTCCACAATTGGTGATATCGTTCAGTCGACATGAAAGTTAAAATTTCGAAATGGTCAGAGCGTGTGATAACTGCCTTCAAGAACAAGCTGGCCACACTCCGAGAGATCTCTCAAGAAATGCGAAAGGGATGGAATCACGTGAGTCCGAAGGAGCATAAGAAAGGATGTTGAGAATCATAAATGCACAAAAAAAAATATTTTTTTAAAATCTTCCTGTACGGTAAAACCTTCATTGCCCGAACCTCAATCAACCGAACTCTCAATTATTCAAACCACGATCTGGTTTGTCCGGACGCTCAATTATCAGAACGTTCGTCAGAACGTCAGGACTTCATGGCAAATGCCCGGAGTCCTAAAGTTAAACATTATGGTCTTAAGTCAGAGAAAAAACTAGAAATTCTTTCGAAGCCAGACAAGGGTGAAACTAGCGCAGCTCTAGTACGACTTTATGATGTTGGAAAAACCATGACCATCAATGTAAAGAAAAATCGAGACACTCAACGGTGGACGATTATATGAATTCAAAGGAATGAAGATGAGTGTGCGACGTTTGCAAGATGTTATATACAGGGTGTTAGGGAAGTCGACGCAAAGCCTTAAGGGGGTGATAGGTCACCTCGTTAGGAACAAATCTCGCCTAGGTTACCGCAGTCCAAAGTCTAAGGATTTCGAGTTATCATGGTAAGTATGATTTTAGGAAAATTTCCCAAAATTAGGTACTAACTCGTTTACCTCTCATGTTAACGCTATTTTTAACAAAAATAGCATTAACATAAGAGGGATTTGTATTTTTTGATAAGTTTTTAACTACTCAACATGTCCCATTTAGTTAGTTGTATGGATACAGATGATTGTATTGGTGTTTGTCGATTGAACATACATTAAGCTAAGACGCAAATAAGTTTTTAGTTACCAATTATGGTCTATTTGAACATTACGAACGAGTTAGTACCTAATCTTGCGAAATTTTCCCAAATTCATAATTACCATGATAACTCAAAATCATTCGAATTTCGACTAAGGTAATCTAGGTTAAATATGTTCCTAACAAGATGACCTATCACCCCCTTAAGGGTTTGCATCGAAGTTCCTAACACCTTGTATATATACATCGATATGATTACTACTCTAATTGCTCGTGCATTCTATATTTTTGGGAGGGCTACCAAGCTTTTGAACGGCGATATCGTGTATTCGGTTTCACAAGATACAGTAGAACCTTGATTATCCGAATCAATTGAGACTTAACGTGATTCGAATGATCGGATATATATATATATATATTATTCCCATTTAATTTCAACGGGAACTCGGACCACCTACACTTTTTTTTTGCTCCCACCTAAATAGTATTTTGAAAAATCTGAAACTTGGCATATATCTTTCCTATAGTCATAGGTATTCTACAAAAAATTGGGCGACTTACAACGATGACATTTTCAAAGTACCAGCGCGTCAAAGTTGCGTCTTGAAGTAAAAAAATCATCATTTAACGAAATAAATGACTTTAACGTACTTAATTTACATTAGAAACTTGGATGATTTACGAGGCCGTAATCGTGCTGTTGAATGATCGAGTAAAAACAATGTGACTCGTCATAATTACTGCAACGACATGTTTAATGTAACAATTCTTAGTTCATACAATTTGTAAAAACTCATGTAAGCATATCTAATTGTTTAATATTATTTATTAATCCATTTATTTCGTTAAATGATGATTTTTTACTTCAAGACGCAACTTTGACGCGCTGGTACTTTGAAAATGTCATCGTTGTAGATCACCCAATTTTTTGTAGTATACCTATGACTATAGGAAAGATATATGCAAAGTTTCAGATTTTTCAAAATACTATTTAGGTGGGGGCAAACAAAAAGTGCAGTAGATCCTAGTTTCCATTGAAATTAAATGGGAAAATTCACGGCCTTGGCGGGAGTACTTTGAGTAGGCCCACAGGCTCCAGCTTTAGCGTACTTTCTTATTTATTTATTTGAAAACTTTTTCCGCCTTGTCCGCAGGAAAATTCAAAAACACCCCAAATAAGGACCACCCTAATATATATGATATAGATTATCCAATTATTTTATGCGTTTCGATCATTCGAATCACGTTAAGTCCCAATTGATTCGGATAATCAAGGTTCTACTGTATCTTGTAAAACCGAATACACGATATCGCCGTTCAAAAGCTTGGTAGCCCTCCCAAAAATATAGAATGCCCGAGCAATTAGAGTAGTTACGAAAAAATAACGCGTCCGCGTGACTGAATCAGTTTGTTCGATGGAAATTATTGCAGGATTAAAATACATTCATTATTGGAACATACGACCTGAAATTACAAACCCATCGCTAATTATTGTATTTCCAGCGGACTTTATCAAAAGCGATTCTCCCATTGTTTAATTTTCCCTCTCATGGTGTTCGTAAATATTGCGCTCGAGTTTACAGTCGATATACAGTAAAATGCAATGTTGAACATTTCGCCACGATAGCCCATACCAATAACCCATTAGGTCGATACGCTCAACTGCGAACTTCGAACCGTCGCCTCTCGACCTACGGCGCACAGCAATATTTTTTGTCAGTCGCTTACACATCCGTCGGAGTGCTATCGCTTCAAAGCGAATGAATACGTGTAATAAAGCCCGACAAGCGTCAGCAATATTTTTATTACAACGTCACCAACTACGGTCCACTTCCGCCGAAGCGAATAGACTCCACGAAAAAAAAAAAAAAAAAAAAAAAAACGAATCGTTGCCTAAATTAACATGATTTCACTTTAATTTACTATTTTAATGGATTCTTGAAGTACTCAATTCATTTCTCGCGTCCTTGCTGGAAAATGTCTCTTCCGTCGAGAATGCTGCATCTCGTATAATGAGATGAGGTCCTGTACGAGACTCTGTGTGCGCAAAATTCTATTCACAAAGCCTCTTTCGTAGTCTATTGAGGAGGAATATTATACGGCTTGAGGGTGTACCTGTGTCAAATGATTCCCTTCCGCTGAACTTGATATAAAACTTACCTATACATACGTACACGGTATATGCGATGCACACGCATATACATATATAAAGTAGACTGTACGCGGGCTCTTGGGTATTCGCGGAGAGTCAGCAGAGAGTGCATAAGAGCCGCGAGACCGGCATTGAAAGCAATCCGTGGTTAAGAGGGGCCGTCTCGAATCCTCAATGTGACAGCTTTTGCATTTATGCGAGAATGATGCTTTGTATGTTTATTTTTGCGAATGCGTGTATCTCTGGATGTGTACGTTTGCAAGTAGTCGTGATACTGTCCCACGGGAGATTTCTAGATCGGGAAAATGTACACAACCAGTCCGCTTCATGCATTCTGTGGGCCGCATCGTACCAACGTTACAGCCAGGCTTCGCGAGCATTGGCTTCCCTCATCTTTTTATATACTTTGGGATACTGGTATATTTCCCATGTATACACACACGCACGCGGACCAATATATACATGAATGAATGCCACTTGGCTAAAAGTGAGCGACGTACTCCCATCTTGCAGTAACTATCGCAATAAATATGTATCAACTGTATAACCGAGAATCGACAGAATACGGCCGAGGGAAGCTCTCACTGTGCTAGGATGTACAAGCACCGCATTATCATAAACAGCCAATTCTTTTCACAATGTAGTGAAAAAGAGTGGAGACCACCTCTGTACGGAATCTAGATGGCCGAGAGGCATGCACTATACATTTATCGAGAAGACGAAACGGACGTCTTCAAGCATAGAAAAGTTTTGCCCGTGAACGGTTGCAGTATTCTAGTCCGTAGAGCTGCAATTTAAAAAGTATATGGATTCTTATTATCCATTTTTTGTCTTTTAATGACGTATCAAGAATTTTAAAAAAAGTTTAAAACGTTATGGGCCTCTAAATATGGCCAAGAAACGAATGGTTGAGGATGTTGACATCATTCCGCAAAGCTTTCATTCAATTAAAACAAAAATGGAACCAATTTTCTTTATCTATAAGAATGCCATTGTGGCAGGTACCAAACATGCCATTCAATTCATTTCTCAATGTAGTGAAAAAGGGTGGAGACCGCCTCTGTATAGAATCTAGGTGCCCAAGAGGCATATTTTATACATTTATCAAAAAGACCAACCGGACGTCTTCAAGCATCGACAAGTTTATTCGCTGAAGACAGTAATCTAGTCCAAAGGCCTAAATTTCGGGCGTTTTTTCGGCTGCGTGGAAAAAATTAATGTATTTTTATTATCCATTTTTGTAGTCCTTTTATTGATGTTTCAGAAACTTTCGAATAAAGATTGAATTAAAAGCAGTCGACATGATTCCAAAGCTTCTATTCATTTGAGACAGAAACGAAACCAGTTTCCTTTATGAATAAGAATATCAATATGCCAGGTACCGAAGAGAAAAACAAAAGAATGGCGACCATGTCGGAAAAAAGAGTCACTTTCTCGCCCTATTTTTTCAACGTTCGTGTTTTTTAGATAGAGATAATAATAGTTTCACAATGCCTGCGATAGGGACAATAGAGGGTTATATTCTGAAGGTCCATACCAAATTTGAAGTCAATTGGTTCGATAGAACTCGAGTATTTATGTCACACAAGTTGAAAGAGTAGCTTTGAGAGAAAAAAACGCGTTGAAAGTTTGAAGTACAATTTTACCAACCGGAACTATCTAAGTTTGTATAATGGCATGTTATACTTACGTTGTATAAATAAAACATCCCTGCCCTATAAAGTCTCCATTCATCGATTGCGAAATTATGATCTTCTCAGGATTCCGAAGCTAGAACTGCTCGTTCTTCCTTACGAGCAGTTCTCGCTTCCCTAGAAGCTTCTGAAGTTCGTAGCTCCGACCGTTTGATCTCATTCTTGTTTTCTTTGTTGGCGTAAATATTAAGAATTACGAAGTTTTCTTTCAAAGACATATCGTAAAGACTCTATACTTCAAGAAAATGCCAAGAAAAAATCGTTTGTTTTCATATTTCTAGACTATATTACTGCCTTAAATCTTGTTGAGTTAAATGGCACACACCGAGACATTTGGATGCCGGCGTTTTTTGCTGTGGTATGCCGTCATTTTTAAGGTAGTACACGCAAAAAATCGTGTGGGGCAGAAGGTTTTGTTATTTGTTACTAATGTTGTCCAGGATCTCCTGCATACCTATGTGAAAGTTGAAATACATCGACCATCCTGTTCCAGAGATATACGCTCTTGACATTGGCATTTCACGCCCTGCATAAGACGAGTGTCGGAGAACATCACATTTCTGTTGATAATGAAAAAATTACGAGGCAGAAGCTCATAAAAAAGCAGTGGACTGATAGATGTTTTACGGTTATTATGAAGAAGCAAAAGGATCACTTTGAACCATGAACTGATTTATTTATGAGTGCCCAAACTATGATATCCCGTGATAAAAAGTGATCGGCCAAATGAGCTGATGCTGCCAACTTGGCAACACTGCGAACGATGTGCGTTCTATGGATGCCTTTTTTTGAAACCGTGGTCTTTACAAAACGTCCTTATAGTCCAGCCAATTTTCCATTTGATCAAATCTTTGATGTGTGCGTGATTTTCAAGAACTGCACTGTCAACAACGGTAATAACTATGATTATGGTAAGGGATTGATTGTGCCCGCCAGCGACGTTGCCACATGTATGGACCGTATGTTCGGATGTTGGCATTGGCTCCGTGCGCAACACTAGCGACGCGTAGCGTTCGTTTTTGGTCGGCTCTGTCAAAGGCTCTGTAATGGTGGTTATAATATTGTGATAAATTATAAAAATCGAAATCGCGCCTCAATGGCATTTAATTTGTTTGCATTGAATCAATTTTTCTGGCCGAAGACGGCAAGACGCGTTTCCTTTTGGTAAAGTGAAAAAAGTAAGGAAAATTTCCTCAAAACGTATATTTTTGGTTACGTGTAATATTGTTGTGGGACGAAAAAACAGAGCTATACATTTGCTTTTATTAAAATTTAACAAACACATATTGTTGCTGCATAGCTTGTTGATATAACAAACGAAATTTTGGTTTCAAATAAAAATGAACATAATTTTAAAGACCGGCTCGGAGAGGATAACTCGCTTGAGGTTGGAACTTAATCTCCAACCTCAAACTCATTCTAAGGGGAAACTGATGGTATCTGCTGAGCACTTCAGGGACGTAGAAGAGTTAAGGACAAAACATCACATAAGTTTAATAACTCAAGCTCCTGCCATAAGACAAACCTCTATTTATTTGACGCTTTACATAACTTCTCTAAAGGTAAAACTGCAGTTGTCAATTTCTGCGTTGTTCTAACTTCAAAATTTGCTGCAGGACGTCGATGAAATTTGCATTTACCATTTCTTCCGGATTTTGGCGATTTCTTACACAGCAACTGTCGTGGCCCATTTTTAAGAAAACGATCTTTTTAATTTCATTGCACAGATCTCGTACTACTCTCGTACCGGTTTGACAGATAAATAGCCGAGTTCATGGCAAGCCGAGTCCACTGCAGGTGCTGCGTTCGATTTCATTACCCCCCCCCCCCCCCCGCCCTATGTTCTGACGCAGCCAATGCGAGCATGCGTATACGCAAACTTTCTAAACGTTGGCATATGCCCCAGGAAAGCCCTGCTAAAAGTTTGCTACCACAGACAAGAAGACCGCTCTAAAACGCATTGCCAATTACTTTACTATGTAATTTTTCATGAATGGGACTGTATTATATCTACTAGCTTAGGCAGCTCATACAAAGTTGGCACAGTGTCGGATTTATACGTTTCTTAATTATAGGCCACTTGACTTTGTGCCACCCCTCCTATCTTAATCACTTGTATTTACCTAGGCCTTTTTAGGTGCCGCTAAAATCCGCCGCCCCCTAAAGTCTGCCGCCCCTAGGCAGCTGTCTATACGGCCAATTGGCAAATCCAGATCTGCTTAGACACAGTTATCAGCAATAACCTAACGGACTTTTAAGACTTACACGATCTTTCAGGACATTGCTCAATCATTTCTATCACAAAATGCTATTATTCAAGTATAGAAATCCGCGTTTCTATATGGCTGGGTTCTATTGCACTTAGATTTTCGATAAGCTCAACCTGTCTCCAATCAAATTTCCTCTGGTACGCGAAACTGTCAATGTCTGTTTTCTTTGTCCAATTGCTTATATCGGTGCAGTGCAGCTCCTTCGCGTAGCGATCTGACGTTTATTTCCTTGCCGGTAGTTCGGTCAACCATTTTGGCTGAATGAATTATGTGCAGCTGGCGAGATAAAAGATTGAATCGTCAGGCAGCTATGATTGGCCCGGAGTTCACGCTTCTCATTCCCAGGCCGGATGACTAAATAATTCAAAGAAACAAAAAAGCGCCCAAACACCGGAAAATTTTATTACCCATGTGGACACACGTGATGCACATGGTAACCGCCCCTCGGGATGCCGTCTGGCAGCATGCCGCAAGTGTTCCCTCGACTCCGTGCTCCTCTCGGGCTTGTTTAATTTCCGATGGAATGCAAAACTCGTGTTGATGACAGATAGGTCCACTTGCCTCGTTGACAGGACGTTTAGTAAAGTCACAGCGTGGAGAAAGTGGAGGAGGCGGAGAGAGAGAGAGAGAGAGAAACAGAGAGTGCTCGTTGTCATCAAAGACGATGGTGTGTGCACGAGGAAGAAGCGGAAGATAGAAACGTGCAAACGCAACGAAACATTGGCAGTGGTGGGCGGAAAGAGCAAAGTGGAGTTGGGGTTCGATCTTGCGAATCAGACATGGTCTACAGCCAGCTGGCTGCTTTAAGGGGTCCCAATGACGTTACAACGCGCTTATAACTCATCACTGTTCGAGGATTCCTAAGAGAAGTGCTGCGAACTGGTAAGAAGATGTCACTTCGTTATTATACAAATGAGTCCACGAAGGAGACATGCCAAGCTTATGCGGGGGACGACGGATACCTCCTCATTATTCGTCTTGGCTCATATCACGGTTGACAGATGGCGCGTCTCTCGGTGAGCCAAGAAAACCCGGGACAAAGTCATCAAAGAGAGTCTCGCCGAGTGTGTCCCCTGTGCGAGGCAGAAGACCCAGAAGACAAGTTAGCGATGGATCACGAGACGGCCAGGCTCGTGCGTTTCTTCGGCCCTGTATACCCGCGAGATCATCGTTGCTGCACTGTGAGAGCAAAATGAGGAACGAAAGGAGGGCGATGGAGATCGTGCCAGGGGCTCGGGAGGCAAGCCCGGAGACACGGTGGAAAAAGTGACAGTACGACTTTATCATATATGCTGTATACATAACCACAGCGTTATTATTCTTATACAAGCGCGTTCAAACTCCCTGGAACTTTTCGTCATCCGGCATTGTCGAGGAATCCACACGTTTGAACGAATCCCAATTTCACATCTTAACGCATGTATGTGTATGCTTGCGTGGAATATGTGGACTAGGCAGCGTTATTGGATTCGCCCTCCTACTCTCTGGTCTCGTACGAGAAACAGAACCACGGAATAAAATGCATTGGAGCGATACACTCGTCCAGACGGGAGCGCACACACGCAAGGGACACAAAGAGGACAGCGAGTGCGCCGGATGCGACTGTCAGAGGACCAAGCTCGTGCATCATCTTCCGAGCGACTTTCTCGCGTGGTTACGACGAAAACGTCACAGACAGAGAGGGAGTCTCATGTACTCACATGACTGACTATAGAGAGAGAGAGAGGAAGAGAGAGTGAGTGGGTGAGTCAGTGAGTGAGTGAGAGAGAGAGAGAGAGAGAGAGAGAGAGGGGGAGGGAGAGAGAGAGAAAAAGGACGAACCTCGGGTCCGCTCGCTCTCCACCCTTGCCTCAGGCACGTATTAACCCGAACGATCCGTCCGAACGGCAGACCATATACCTCCAACCCACCACCGGCGTCATCACCGTCGTTCCGCTCTATACCCACCCCCCTTTATCCTTCGTTCACCGGCACCGGTTATTAATCCACCGTTCCGTCGGCTCGATGTATTTTCGTTCGCTCCCTCTCCCTTCCCCGTACTCCACCAGCCGGAATTCGCGTGGACGTTAATTTATATCGCTCGTTGATCCAGCCAAGACCCCAACAACCCCCCCACTTTCGTGTTCGGTGGATCATGGCTGGTAACGAATCACCCATGGTCTTACACGATCGTTGGCAATTAATGAGTTCTACGTTCTCATCCCGGACTAGTTTCGTCTTTTTTCACATAAATGTCTTCTTCACAAATCAGCCTCGAATTCAATAAGCCGATGTGCAATTGGAATTTGAATCGACTGTCTTCGATTCGCGTGAACTGTGGTGCTGTTCAACTTGCATTTTGTTCCTCGGTGGTTTGAAGATCATTAGCAAAATTCCGCATCCTCGTAAGGTTCCGTAAACGTCATCGCGTAATCCTCGTTCCATCAATGGAAAACCGTGGGGAAGTACTCGGTATTCTTTCTCTTGCCGTTGAGGGTATTCGTTATTCGAGGTTGTACGATTTTTTTACTCCCTATTAGAGACTTGACGTTGAGGTTTTTTCCTCCTTATTGGTAACACGATCTTCGATACGTTCCATGATTCATCTTAACCTGTTCCGTAGTTCGTAACGTTGCTGAGTCCCTTCGGAGGTCTATAGATCACTCGAAGCCACTCGTCACCCTTTACACACGACACACCCTTAGAATAGAATCGTCCATGCCTTACGTACTTTATACTCGACATGACGTTTCGTCCTCTCTGTGTATCTCTCTTTCCAATGTACTTACTCCTCCAATCTTGGATACAGGCGGATATCCAAGGGAACGGACTCGTAACGAGCATGCTCCATGTCGAGTTGGAATTATTATTTTTTTCTTCATGCGCGCGACTCTCCACTGGTTCATCGATCAACTCAAACATACCCCGTCGAATGATTATTATAGGATACCCAAGAAGCATTCCGTGGTTGTGTATGCTCGCGCGATACACCACGGGCTCCACCATTTGGAAACGTGCATTTCTATTTTATGTTTGAGGGGTTACACTTAGTTGAAAGTTTTGAAAAAATGGATTTTTTGCTGTCGACGGATTCTTTTAATGTAAACTTTCAAAAATATTCTCTGAAAATTTCAAGTCAGTCCGTTTAAAATTGGGGGGGTTATGAGCGTTTACAGGTAGGTCCGGCAAACCTACGTATATATCTGACGTGAAACTTTAAACGCCTCTTTCTCGCAATGACTTTTTCAGAATCGGTGACCAAAATATGTCAAGAACCGCTAAACCGATCTGCTTCAAATTTCACAGACATTTTTGTATATCAAAAGGGAGTCCTTAGACAAAGGATTTTTTTCAGTGCGTACTTTTTTTATATCAAGGAGTAGAGTGTTTTTTTCATCGAAATTTCGACGATCACTTTCGATCGACGACCATTTCTTTTTTAATAATTATTTCATTGAATCCTTCGATTAGAGACTAGATGATACGGTCCAAATACTAAATTCGTTTGGTTTTTTTATTTCAGATTATTTGTTCCCGTGACGGACTGGTCACCACGAAGGACCTTTTTTACACAGAGGCTTGTGCAGTTTACTGTATCTCGGTGGTTTATAAACATTTCCCAATAAATCATTGGTCAAAGATACTTGAAATGATACGCTTTACTATGAAAAAAAAGTTTAAAATGTGACCCATTACCCAAAAAAAAATCACGAAAACAGCTCTTTTCACGACCCGGGACTCGAGCCGAGAACTAGGTGTGACTCGCTAACCGTACGGTCCATTCTATCAGAGTTGTTCTCAAGCAGGAGAGATTTCGTACAGCAAGTGGCGGACACTTGAGCCAATATACACTAGGATGATTAAAAATAATCAATAATTTTTTTTCTATATTTCCCTATTCAGTAGTTGCAGTGAGGTGGAATAAGACGCCTGTTAAAATGTGAGCCCTTGATATTTATATTTAGAGGTTCTTTATCGTGATTTTCTATTTCCCATGCTAATAATACGGAGAAAACTTTGGGTGCTACTTTTGAATTTTATAAATTGCCAGCGGGTAAACGTAGAACAATGCCCAAGACTTATGAAGGGGATTAAACGCTTTATAAGAAGGTCGCTCATCATTTTATGATAAATCTAGTTTTTCAGGAGTTCTTCAAGGTCGAATTTATAATAAATTTCAAGGATTTTTCACCGTTCTAGCGAAACTATCGGACTTGTCACAAAATGTCATGGGACCTTTTTTGTAGATCATTTCATTTTCTATAAAATCATGTTATTGAATCATTGAAAAATTCAATAGTGTAATATAGTAGTTAACGGCTTAAGAAATTCATTTTTTGGAGAGATGTTGCTACTTCCGTGAAATGGATTGGTATATTAACGAAAAATATAAATGAAAAGACACATTTTTTAAAAGTTACTTTTGAATATTCACTGTTGATGTAAATTGTAATGCACATGACTATTTGTTTCCGTTTTATTAATAATTTTCTTCTGAAACAATAATTTTTTTAATTCGAAGTATAAAAGTTATGAAAAAAGTTGATATTTATTGATGATTCTTTTTGGTGTTATCCGGAAAACGTCAACGATGTTCTTGTACTACTTGTAAAAGATATTGCAGATGTTCCTCGTTGAACAATTATTATATTCTTCTATTAATGCATTACCACGTTCTGCAGCGTCACTTACTATCCTTAAATTTCGAAGCAATTCAAAATTTCCCCCATAACTTTCGTGATTAGACAATAGTGACATGATTTTATGGGAAACGAAATGATCTACAAAAAAGGTGGTGTGACATTTTCTGATTTTGTGAATCTTGAAATTTGATGTAAATTCAACTTCACGCTTCAATAACTTTTAAACGAGTAGATTTATCGTAAAACGATAGAAGGCCTTTTTTGTAGAGCGTTCAATTCCCTACAAAAAATATTTTTTGGGCATTGCTGCACGTTTCCCCCCTCGCGAGTGATAAAATTCAAAAGTAGCAAGTAAACTTTCCCCCATGCATGGAAAATAGAAAATCATAATGATAAACCTCTAAATATTAATATTAGGGGGTCATATTTCAACATGTGTTCTATTTCATCTTACTGCAGCTACTGAATGATAGAAATTGACGAAAAAAATATTCGATTTTTTAAAACCACTTTAATTATTTTTTAAATCATACAAATCCTTTTTTCATCACTAAAAAACTTCCAGAAGTTTTCGCAAAAAACCACAAGTACGAGAATGATAGTTGTCTCGTGAATTCAAAGTTTTCTCTCAAACGACTGAAATAAAAAAAAATTTTAAACCACCTACTGCCATGTAGAAAGACAGAGCTGCATCTCGTCGTTCGCTCGAAGTCTAAGCCGTCTGATAACTCTGTTCCCGTATTTTTGTACTCGTGTCGACTGAACGTATGATAAATTGGCTCGAATTCTCAGGAGCTCGCAACTTTTGATGCGGCCTCCGTATGGAGTGTACGTCGTGGCCAATTTAATAGCCAAGCTCCGCGTACGCAATTGTCGCAAATCGGGATGGTGAAGCGCGAAAGAAGAACACGCTGGATGGGCTGCGTCTCGACAAAACGACCCGCCTGGAATCCGCTAACGAGGAACAAGCGTCCTTCCCGATCCTTGCCATATATATACATGCGGATAGAACGTATGAGAGTTTCATACAGTAGAAATGGATCCAGGTGTGTCCAAGGGATCGAGGCCGGCATATTCGTGGAAGGCAATTACCCGCTGCTGTAACCTACGGAATGTATATCCACTAGGTTTACCCAGCTGTAGATTCTGGAAACCTCGTGACAAACGACGCAGCCAATGTGGCTATGCCGCAACGAATAGTTCGCCCTCCAAGAAAATGCTTCCTCGGACCTTTACCTTTACGCAGGGACTCGTTACTCTTGATGGATTGTAACATTATATAGGCCCTTGCGAAAGTGAACACTTTCCGTGTTTGTAGTACTGTCTGGGTTTCTTCATCTCTGCACGCCCTCGAGTTCCATGAAACACGTTTGGTAAGTTAGGGCTGGTTGTCTATTGCGTTCCAATGTATACACGAAGAA
Source organism: Ophion costatus (assembly GCA_951751655.1). Classification (NCBI taxonomy): domain Eukaryota; kingdom Metazoa; phylum Arthropoda; class Insecta; order Hymenoptera; family Ichneumonidae; genus Ophion; species Ophion costatus. Next base: position 27,281,186 of record OX632356.1, read on the forward strand.
AACAGGGGCCTCGAAGTTTAGAATTAATACTATGCTCCTAGAAAAAATATCATTAAATATCAAAAAGTATTGAATGGAAGATAAAAATTGTAATTATGGTATAGTAATAATGAAGAAATTTAAATTTTAACCTACGATATGGCACGTAAACTTATACAAATAATACATTTTATTCGGCATATTGTGATTTTTCGTAGTATTCAAAAAATATTTTGCCCACGTGATTGGAACAATTAGTTTCCAGTATTCTACAAAAAGTACGGTATAAAGAGTCACATTTTACTAATAACTGCGTAATATTTTTCGCAATACGCCGAAGATTTATGCTATGAGTATAGTGAAATCTATACATACACGAAGATTCATGCTATACGTATAGTAAAATCCATATGAGAATATAGCGTGTAATAAAGGTTGGTATTTTACAAAGCACGCATTATTTTTACTATACAGCATATAGGACTCGCGCCTATGCGAGAATAGCTTCAAATGTAATATGCACGCATCATTTTTACTATACGGTGTGAGAATCATTTTTACACTTCTATAACAAATCTTATAGAATTACGAACTGGCAGTAAACGGCTATACTTTGCTAGCACTGAATATTAGAATTCTGGCCACGAGTGTTAGAATTTGAGGCCGTATTTTTCTCCGTGTAGAAGCGAATATTGGATGCGGAAAAATAGAATGAGAAATAAACGCGCCGGTTAATGTCGAAAAAAGTGTAGATATAATCGCCAAGACGTAAGCAATTACTCAATGCAGTAACTTCCAAAATTGGACTCCTGACAAGGAACATGACTCAAGGCCTTAGGCCACAGTAACGGGTATAAAATCATGTACGAATTTAACAATTTTTTTTCGTATGAAAAAGTGCTTCACTCATAACATTAATTACCCATCTATTTATTATCAATATCAAGCTGTTAGAAAATATATTTTTTTGCCGATGTATAAAATGGCCGACTACTCGAAACTTCTCGAAACAGCTTTTTTCAATTGACGTGACAAATAACTTCAACAATTTTCACTCGATTTACTTCAAATTTAAAAGTTATGTTCCTCATTGCATTTCGCAGAGAGGTACGTACGGAATTTCTGATTAATCGAAAACTTTTCTTTTTATGAGCAGTTTATGAGCAGTTATAACGAAATTTTTCCCTGAAAATTCATTTCATAAGTTCAAATACTTACAACTTTTGAATCAAACAATATTTTTTAAATTCCGTACGTACTTCTCTAGGTATTCTAATGTAGATTGACAAGAATTTTTGGTTTTCGTTCTAGGTAAAAAATTGTGGATGCTCAATGCCACGCCGCGGAGCACCTAAAAAAAGACAACAAAAGAAAGTATTGTAAGTAAGCCATTTTGTACGAGGAAAAAAAAAATTCTAACAGCTTGATTCTCATACTAAATAGATGTGTAATCAATTTTATGAGTGAATCACTTTTTCATGAGAAAAAAATGGTTAAATTCGCACATTATTTCATACTCGTTACTGTGGCCTAAGGCCTTAAGGCCTACTAAGTTTAACCATAGGCCTTATTATCCTCCTACTTCTTGTAGCAAAGTTTGCTTGTTTTATAATGTATTCTACATTACTTTAAGATGCTACGAATGTAAATAAGTTTTACGCATATTTATTACTAATTTATTGATCGTTATTTTTAGTGCCTCGATCCCGATGCCTCTAAAACGAGTGTTGTGGTCAGAAAACGACCTGGTGTCAGCTTTCCGAGCAGTGCAAAGAGGAACTTTGAGTTCATACAAAACTGCAGAGAATTATTGATCTCAAATACCAAATATATTACGTATAGTTTGATTATTTAAGTATGTTAAAGGCGTAGGCCTTATTGTCCTACCATAGTAAAACAAGGCCTACTATCAAGGTTTTTAAAAATGTTTTATTTTGTGTTTGTTTATGGTACAAGTTACCATTTTTCATTTATACTTTATAGAAACTGAACTTGAATAATGATTGTAATTAAAATATGTCGATTAAATTGGATATTTTTCATTTTTATTCAAATATCCCTCAGCTAGGCCTTATTACCCGCTGGTACCTTATTTCGTGACGAGCTTCCGCTCGTGGATTCATCCGCGTTGATACACGCCAAGAATAAAATTTACCACACACACTTTTGCACCCTATTTCACCCTCTGTGGAGTTCATTTTCAAAAATCCTTTCTTAGTGTACCTCTAGACCTTCTAAGGAACATACGTTCCAAATTTCATGTTTCCATCTTCAGCGGGTTAGGGTCAGCGTTGTCTATATGTCAGTCAGTCAGTCACGGAACTTTTTTACGTGTATAGAAGCACTGCACTGAATCACTGCAATATATACTTTGTTAATCATTTTCGTATAGCTCTTATCATGTTCTAGCGGGTTCGCGGAAGCTTCAAGCCCAAAGACAGGTCGATTTTCAATTTTTTTTTCGCATGAAAGTATTGGTATGACAAGGTCAGAATTTTACACAAAATAAGTACGTAGTCTTGCCAAATTTGATTTTTTTTTTCAATTGAAAAATATTAATAAACAATGAAGTTATGATTATACAAGCCATGCGCTACTGTTGCTGCGTGACCAATCAATGTTGGTTGTTCTGGCAGCTAGGGTAATCGTAAATAGAAAAAAACTAAAGATGTACTTATAGCATAATGATAAAACTTTTGGATGACCGGGTACCGCTCCGAAATTTTGAAAAATACACAAATTTCAAGCTGTAGAAAAAAAGTTAAGTTTTCGACCGACGAAAAACAACTTCAATGATTTGTTATTAATAAATGGATGGACAAACAAAAAATCATTCAGTCATACGATAGAAAACGTTATAAGCTATGCTCTATTCCAATTTCAAGTGAATCAGACGAACAGATTTTCAGATGCGACTTGGACTGTTTCATAAAATAAGTTTCGCGAAAAACCCAAGAGAAAGAAGAATAGTGAGAGTAGTGTGGTGGTTTACCGTAGCGCGGTAGGCGATCGGACCCTTCAAATAAATCGTCACAACTCGGTCAATTTTTTGGATTTTTTACAAAATCTTTGTTGCGAATTGAAGTTAAGGCATCATATACCTTTCAGTGATCGGAAAACAAGCCGTTATTGCGATTATTTTTTGAAAATATCAATAAAGCAGTTAAAATGAGGTTTCGAGGGTTTATTTTACTTATCTGTAGGCACCCAAATCAATTTTTTATTTTCTATAGAAATACAAAATAGCGGCCCAGTGGCCGGTAGAAAGAGAACGCCTTTTTAGTACAAAATTATTAATACAACATTTCTATTTTTGCACATTTCGCTCCATTCAAGAAAAAAAAGTCGCATTTTCAACTGAAAAAACGGTCTTGATTTGTTTATAACAACCGAAATTGTTAATCGACCATTCAAATGGTGTGTACTTCACTAGAAAATCTAGCTAAGGAGCTACAGTTGAAATTTGAAGTCAACCGGTTGAAATCTGTAGAACCTTCGAGTCTGTCCGATTTTGAAAACATGTTTTCGAGAAAAATGCGTTTAGAGTTTTAAAACGATATTTCTTCGAACCATATCATTGTTGGAATGTTTATACAAAATTTTACCCAATGAAAGGAAAACGATAATTTTTCTCTTCAAAGGCACATAGGCCTTTAACCCTGAGTCATGAAGCCATACATTAAAGAACGACCGTAGTTTTTTAGTTTCAAACTTATGCAGATCACTCAACTCTCAACGTAATTGCAGACATAAAAAAAATATCTGCTGTTGCCTAAATCATTGCAGCAGCATTGCCAACGAGCGTTCACCACGATGTTCCACTTTGGCCTCGGACGCTTTAACAGTGCTTGATAATCCCATCCAGAGTCCCTATGCATCTATAGCACAACATTTCGTAAGATATGCAGGTCTGAGAGCCATTAGCGGTGAGAGGTCATCAACGTCGGTTTGCGGTTGCGTATCCTCAGCACTCGCGAAATAGGCTACGCAAATGTTCTACATGTATGTATGAAAGTATATCTGTATATGTAAATGCGCATTGCACGGATAATATTAGTAGAGTACGTGAATCGCTGCACCGTTTCCAGTATCCAATTCGGCCCCATATGCATGTGCTAAGTTATTTGGATCACGCGCTGAAACCAGAAGATGCAGGAAGTCATCGCAGCTTCCTCTAAGTCGGTCGACTTGACTCCACGGCTGGCACGTTGCTTAAAAGTTGATAATATTTTTACGAGGCTCAGTTGCAAAACGAAAATGCATTTGAATATCCGTCCGCGAAATGCAGGTGGGTGACTTATTGGGAACTTCGGCGATCTTCTCCAATCAGTCGCAGTACTGATTATTTTTTGAAAAATTGAAAACTCGCACATTGCTTACTCATCATATCATGTCGCTCACAAATTTTCCTCTCAGAGATCAAGCTTCTGCAGCAAAAAAAAAAAGACAAAGAACCAATCCGTACGCCTCTAATTTGCACAATTCTTTTTTCAACACTATATTTCAATAATGCGACAATAATTATTGTTAGCCATCACTGTGCCAAATACAAACCTCGTATCCCAAATTCGTGAGTACAGAAATTGTCCCAAACGTTGTGAATGTCAAGATATTTCCAAAAATGTCTTGCCTAAAAGGACTAAAATATTTTCAACGATTTCGTCTAAGTTCATACCTGATCAATATTTTATTACCCCTCAGATTCATACCTTTTTCAGACTCGTATTAGTAGTTGTAATGTCGGTAGAATGTAAGTAAATTATAGTAACCCTAACCCTTAACTCTTCAAAAATTTATGACGTTGGAAGGTTTCTTTCTAAAAATGCATACTTCCTCAAAATCTAAAACAATTTACTTGTCTTGCATTGCCAAAACTCAGTTCTAATATACCCTGTGTAATGTACAATTCGTATTCAAAAATTGACCCCGATATCTTAACTTTGACCATAGTTACGGAATGAACCGGATATTTCTAGCAATTTGAAGGGATCATGACAGCGTAAAATTTCCAAAAAATCGATTTTTTGCATTATCCGATAGTATAGAGGGTTATAAACACACTGTTCAACTTTTGAGGCGAAATTCGAATTGTCCCGTTGCTACAGCCTTTCTTAAAAAAGGGAATTCGACCAGCTACGTGAGACCTGGCGCGGACCGGGCGTTTTTCTCGAAATATCGTTTTTTGAAACCGTGTACACTCTCAAAGGAAGAGTACTCAAGCTATCCACCTCAAATTTTGACACAATATTCTTCACACCATTCTTTATCTTCTATGGAAACTTTTTTTTAATCTTCATATTATTATTAACCAAAAACTGTCCAAAATATGGGCTAAATTCGATACCTTTTTTTAAAACACCGCAATTTTGTCAATTTTGATTTTTTTAAATCTGCATAGCAAGATAGCAGCTTTCATGCTGAGTGACAATATTTTTACAAATTTTGTTTCGGATAATATTTACAACCGTGTACACTGTAAGGACTCTTTTTTTCTAAGACATTTTCAACCGTTAAAAAAATGTAAAAAAACATAAAAACAAACATTGAAAAATGTACTTTCTGTTCTTCATACGTGCTTTGATTCAGCATAAAAAAATCAGACTGATTAGCGTATCTCAACCAGCAAAAAAAAAATCGCGATCATCAGCAATTTTTCGACGCGTTACACTGTGATGATCAATTAACTTCCTTGCAATCTAAACCAAATATACTTAAATTTAATCAAAATATGACTTGTATGATACTACATCCGTGCAAAAATTGAGCGATATATTTTTTTAATTCGGACAATTATGGAACTGCAAAACATTTTTCCTAAAATAAAAAACACTTAAAATCTAAAGCGATTCATTTATCTTCACTAAATGCAATTAGAACATACTTCTCATGAAACATCATTGCTGTGCAAAAACGGAGCCGGGTATATGAAAAACTGTCGAAGTTCCTGCACTGGCAACAAAAAATACAAGCACACGTACACGTGAACAGATATTTTCTCTAAATGTCATATTTCCACTCTTTGAAACATTCTGATCACATTTCCAATGAAATCACGGAAAAAATTATTTCACGCAACCCTCTGTACAGGGAAGCAAAGATCGTAAAAGCCAAATCTTCCATAATCGCGCGAGCAAGAGACAAGTTCGATTTTCAATGGCATAACAAAATATCCTCACGGATAACGGGACGAAATCCTCGACAGTGAAGACTTCAAGCACATTGCCTTCAGCGAGTAACAAATTTCATCAAGATCTTTGATTGCTCAAACTGTGACGCGACCTTCCCTCATCCTAACGCCATTGGCAGCATCATCGTAGTTTCCACGTTCAGAATCGCAAAGTTCAGTCTAAAGGATGACCAGTCATCCGAATCTCTCTTCTGAGCCATGTCAAATGGTAGGGTTAGCCCTTATCTCAGAATGACATACGTCGTATCCATGGGGCAGACACGTCCTTCCGAGCCACCATAAAAGCTAATAAAACTCTCGGTACACTATGTGGCAAGTGCGGAGTATTACCGTACACGTGTGTCAGAGCTCATGCGACCGACGACTCGCAACCCCTCACGACTAATTACGCCGAGTTTGTATTAATGCGGGTGTTAGCATTCCGGTGGCCGCGTGTAGCTTTGCACGCCCCTCTCTCTCTCTCTCTCTCTCTCTCTCTCTCTCTCTCTCGAAGCGTATACCTCAGACACTACTTTACTGCTAGTGCTGAACGTGCGCAGTTGTAGGTTACGATCTGCCATCAGACTGAGCCACAAAGCTACCACTATGAAGCCAGAACATGTGCGTACGTTACCGGAACCCACTACGTCACGCTGATGTGCCCACCAGCCATCAAGACCATCTGTGTACGTACGAGGTCGTACAGTAAAAGCCCACAAAGCTTTTGCCCTTCTAACAGATCATTCTAAAAGAAATTCATTGAATGTCTCCAGTTGGAACCACTTGAACAAACACTTATGCTAATCTCATTCTAAAAGTTCGAACTGTTATACCAATTCGCAATGATTGCTGGTTGTTTATACTACCGATGGTCGATCACGATGGAACTGCTGTGCCAATGTACAATTGATTACCATTTGTAATCGAGTTCATTTGTATGACTTGCAATGGAGGCAGGTGAAATCCCTGGGTGTCATTTAGACCGCCCCCGGTCTCGAAATTGCTATTATTTTCGTAGAGAAAAGATACGAAAACGCTGCCTCAACCTACGTTGGCCTGGGCCAATCGTTGAATGGGTGACTGATCAGCCATGCATTGGCTTGCGAGCCAAACAGGGAGCGGTTCTATCTCAGGTTCAGATGGTAACACAAGTGAAACTCAGTCAAAAATAGCTGCCTGTATTGATGCAGGTTTTCCAAACCTTCCCTGTGCCCTTGTAGAAATGCGATACGGCGGAGCATTAAGAAAGAGTGGCCGTGAGTGACACTCCAAGAAGGCCTTCCACGAACTGGAGAAAGTCAAGTGATGAGTTCATGTTTAGAATGAAAGGGATGGAGTGGCAATAGCTGAATGGAATGATGTCAACTTTTGCATGGTTGGAACGCAACGAAAGTTTCGTAGCCCAATTATTTTGGCACTTTCAGCCCTCCAAAATTACTCGAATGTTTTGCAGCTTCCTTATTAGAGATATTCAGCCTAAATATGTAAGAAAAGTTTTTGGATGACAATGAAAACGAAGAAACAAAAAAATGAATAAAGGATTTTCGTTGTATTCCAACAGTCCAAACTTCAACATCGTCGAATGGACATACATGATAACCAGTCATGCGTTTCTATCGACAGTAGTACATGCCTTCACGTCTTAGCATGTAGGTACCATAAACGTGGAAAAAATACAAATTCAAGTAAATCAACAAAACGCGGAGTTCTTCGGTGACGTATGAAATCCTGATAACGTCCATTAAGGAGAATGAGGTACGCTCGAAGTTTGAGTGCAGTAAGGTACTTCTAGTGCTTCACGAGAAGTACCTTACTCATTTCGATCTTGCGTCATTAACTTTTTATGACGCTACTTTTGTCACCAAACTCGACCAAAACGTTCGACGAGTTAAAATTGTGAAAAATATAAGTGACATGATCCTCTCCGAGCCCTTTGCATATTCTAGAGTTACGAGGAACCCTACTGTACTTGCGGGCTGCAACCTTACGTCGTGTCGAGAGCATCGTACACGCGCTAGGTGGAATATTTCGACACTCACAAGATCCGTTGACGCCTTTCTTCGTGTATACATGTCACGACGTCGCGCGGCTGGATTTAAGCGCCTTCGTACATACGCACATACGAAACAACGGTGATGCACAAGTCGCAGCGTCATTACCTGTCGTGCCTCGGGATGGGGAAGCGAAACTCGCGGGTCTCCACTAACCACGGCATGTGCCACGTCGTTTCACCCTACCCCCCTGCACAACGATATAGCGATTGCACCGAAGCAGCTCTGTAAATTTAAGGTAACCCAGTTTTCGACAGCTTTCCTATGCAAATTCATCGTACCCCAGGTTCGGTCACCTAAGTTACGAATTATGAACTCTCAACAACTTTCCAAAGTTTCTGACCACTTTTCGAGAATTTTTCTACCACTAAAACTGCCGTCCAACCGGTTTTACTGGAAATTTGAAACCAAACAGCCGAAATTTACGAAAAGGAAACCGATAAAATGAATCAATAGCTATTTATTTTATTCTTTTCTTTGCCTCAGGTAAGCTGAGAGTTACATCGAATGACTGAAACTACATTTTTTCCCCTTCTACGGACATCGCAGCCTGACACTGAATTTCCGTGTACCATGGTCTAATTCTTTTGCACATGTTAATGACAATTTCCATCTTTTTAGAGCTGCCAGATGTAACAAAGTATATATTTCAACGAAAAGCAAAGAAAATTTGAAGATAGCATAAATGAAAATGTCAGGCCATTTCGAGACACTTTTTAAACGATTTATTCATTATTTTTTCATTCAGAACGTACTCTAAGACCTTTCAACCCCGAAGCCATAAATAAATTTACACTAATGTATACACACATAAACATAAAAGCATACATAGCTTGAAAATGTAAGATAAATAGCCTACGACTTATTAACTTTTTCCGTTTCTTGACCAGATCGTTTACAACCACCCCTCAATAAGAGCAACGGGTCGGGATTTCCATTTTTAATTAGTGGCAACCCTAGCTGCCACGAAACGAGTGGCACGTTTTCGATCCGATGATTAGATCAATTGCGTCAAATAATTTCGTATTTCGGCCAAATGAGCTTATTCGTTTGGTCAATTTTAATTTCAAAGGAATAGATTTAATAATAATCCAATCCTCATTGAACTAATTTATTGCAACTAGATATTTATACGGAAAAAAAACATATGTGTACATCATTTTCATTGAATTCGACCTTCGCTATAATGAACCTCGATATAACGAAGATTTGTCCATTCCCTTCCGATAGACACTCGAAACCTTAATACAACAACATAACAAGATACATTGTGCTCTAATTGCTAATTGCTCGTGAAAATGGCTCTAATTTAAATATTTATTTATGTAAGCAATATCCCTATGTTTATAGTACTAATATATATTTGTTTAAAGAACATTTTAAAGAACATGATCTCAATATAACGAAACTTCGATATAACGAACTTCCCTAGAGATTCGTTAAATCGAGGTTCGACTGAGTATGGAGTGGATTTAACATCCTTTCATCATTTTCTTCACCAAAATTTCAACTGTTCTCAACATCCTATCTGCCTCACATACCGGGATGTTGAATGAGTTCTCGCTGTTTGCTTCCTCTTAATAACGAATGCTTAATTTTTTTAAAGTCATTCCTAATGCTTTCAAACGCTTCGAAACTGTTGTATGACTAACTACAAATGATTCTGCAAGTTCAGCTAGCATCTGACATGAGTCTCCACGAAGTAATGCCTCCAATTCAACACATCAACATTATTATTTTTGGAGCGTCTAAACCAATCTCTGCATGTTGTTTCCGACACAGCATAGTTGCCGTAAGTGTCAACAAGAATTCTATATGCTTCAGTTCCAGATCTTTTTGAATTAAGCAGTGCAGTAAAATTACCCACAAATACTCTTTTTTGGCACGAAGTTTGATATGTTTAATGCTATGGCAAACAAAGTTGTTTGCACTTCAGCGAAATGACATACACTGAATTCCAAGCTTGCTTATAGTGCTTCTTTCTAGATGTGTTACTATCTTAAGCTACAAACACGCAGTTCTGATACCATTATCGGTTGGACAGGCGCGAGAACTTATTCAACGTCCTAATAAAACTAGGAATTCTTTATCATAGGACAATTTTCCCGAGCTCATTGTAACCATTTCCAAATGAAGGAACTCTTCACTCATGGGCTGAGGCATATTTTTCCGCCAATTCGTCTATACTCGTAGCGCTGGATTTAGCCATGTAAATCTTTGCTAAATCCTCCGGCTCCACAGTGCTCGCTAATACTGCTCCTGAAAAGTTTAGAGATTGCCCGACCCCGGATTGTCCACTAGAACAGAAACCTATGCAACGAGAGAAAATTCTACATCTCCTATATTCGGAAACATTATATATGTATATATACAGGGTGAGGCACTAACTGTTGCCACCTTGAATATTTCTGTAATTATCGACGTCACAAAAAAATGTTTAAAACAAAAGTTGTACCGTACGAAAGGGGTCGTCAAATGCGACCATTTTTTTTTATCTCACTGGAGGCGCTGTCGCACAGTAAAGGTAACCTCCACCTCCTAAAGGTGACCTCCACATTTTTAAATGGGACGGTACATTGTTTTTTCAACTATCTTGCAGAGCATCGAAAACTGCATAAAAAACATTTAGGGGTCAAAGTCGTTCAACAAATGTAAGATCGAAAAGTGACATGAACTTTATTTTTATGTGAAATTACCTTTATTCACAGTAGATGTTCGAAGTGATTGCCATTGGAATCAATGCAGTATTGCAATCTCCTCATCACGGATTGTGTAGAATTTCTTATCACTTCGGCACTTATCGAATCACAGGCTCGAAGATTTCTCTTACGCATATCATCCGGCGTAGTTGGACGTTCTTTATTAACAAGATCTTTCAAGTATCCCCACAAGAAAAAGTCCAGAGGCGTCAAGTCTGGCGAGCGAGCCGGCCACGATACAGCTCCTCCGCGTCCAATCCAACGATTTGGAAATCTCTTTTGCAATTCATTTCTAGCTATCAGCGAAAAATGTGCCGGGCACCCATCGTATTGATACCACATTCTGTTTCTTGTTTCTAAAGGTATTTCTTCCTAAATAACGGACCTAATGTTTCTTGAAGGAATGTGGTGTTCTTCCTACCATTAAGATACCCTTCGATGAAATAAGGGCCTATGATTCTATCCCCAATAATCCCACACCATACATTAACCGACAACGGTCTTTGGTGTGCAACTTGCCGCAGCCAATGTGGATTTTCAGTTGACCACAAATGCATGTTATGCAAGTTAATATTTCCATGATTCGTAAATGTCGCCTCATCAGTAAATAAAATCCGATTAATAAATGAGTCATCTCTCTGAATCTGGCGTTGAGCCCATCGGCAAAAATCAGTGCGATTCATGAAATCCGTACCAGTTAATTCCTGGTGGAGACTGATGTGGTAAGGACGATATTTATGACGATGCAGAACACGGAGAATACTTCTTTGGCTTACGCCCGATTCCCTCGCAATTTGACGAGAGCTCGCACAAGGGTCTCGATGAACGGCGGCAAGAACACCAATTTCCGTTTCTTCATTAGTAACTCGCTTTTGTCGGTTACTTTCCCGACGGGTTAAGGATCCAGTTGTCCTCAGCTTAGTGTACAAAATTGGAAATGTACGGCGTGTAGGATGAGAGCGTTCAGGAAATCTTTCAGCGTATAAGTCTCTAGCTTTCACTGCATTTTTCTGACATTCTTCGTAAATTAGAAGCATATCAGTTTGCTCATCAAAATAATACATCATTTACATTCGCTTGATTCATTAATACTAGTCTCACCATTCTTACTATCGTTATCTTGGGTTTGTTTAGGCGAAACATTGTACAATGTTCCGTGTACATTGTAGGTTTGGTGCCGTTGTTTACATACAAGACAATGGCAAGACTTCGGCGATAAGTGCCGAAGTGATAAGAAATTCGTGATGAGGAGATTGCAATACTGCATTGATTCCAATGGCAATCACTTTGAACATCTACTGTGAATAAAGGTAATTTCACATAAAAATACGGTCATGGTACTTTTTGATCTTCAATGACCTTGAACAACTTTGACTCATAAATGTTTTTTATGCAGTTTTCGATGCTCTACAAGATAGTTTTAAAAAAATGTTCCGTCCCATTTATAAAAGTGGAGGTGACCTTTACTGTGCGACAGCGCCTCCGCTGAGAAAAAAAAATGGTCGCATTTGATGACCCCTTTCGTACGGTGCGACTTTTGTTTCAAACATTTTTTTGTGACGTCGATAATTACAGAGATATTCAAGGTGGCAACTGTTAGTGCCTCACCCTGTATATGAGGCACTCCATGTGTTTTTAAACGGCCAAAAAGCCTGACCTCCTTCAATCTTTTTCAAAGTTGGTGATGTTTTTGTATCATATATTTTGAGTACATGGCATTTGTCTCAGATTTTTATCGAGGAAGATTTTACACGTGATAAAATTTCAAATGATCGTATCGTAGCGATCTTCTCGTCGTCCGAAAAAAATGTCCTCTACAAAAAAAAATGCATTTTTCTATGAACTATTATGAGAAAAAAATTCAAAATTTTCCAAGTACTACAGTAGTAAAAAAAAGAAAAACCATCGACATTTTTCGAATTAAACCTGAAAAAAGCGACGATTGCATTATCTCATTTATTTTTTACTTTAGGACATAAACGAACATACACAAACTTGTAGAAGTGAACAAATTAAAAAATGAAAGTTTTTTCTTTTTTTTAGTGTTGGAGATCTTGGAAGATGTTGATTTTTTTTTTAATAGTCCATAGAACAACGCATCTTTTCTTGAAGAGGACATTTTTTCGTACGACGAGAAGATCACTAGGATCATTTGAAATTTTATCACGTGTAAAATCTTATCTCCGAGTTAGCCGAGTTAGCGAACCGATAAAAATCTGAAACAATGCCACGTGCTCAAAATATATGATACAAAAACATCACCAACTTTGAAAAATATTGACGGAGGCTAGGCTTTTAGGCCGTTCGAAAACATTTGGAATACCTCACACACACACACACACACACGCGCGCCCGCGCGCACACACACACACCCACACATATATATATATACACACTCACACACATGCGTCGCACATAGTTTCAAGAAGGCCGAGTCTCGCAGACGATAAGAAAAGAACGAAATAGAAAAAAGTAGCGGTAAAAATATCACTGCAAGAGACGGTAAAAGTATGTGCCTTTAATGAGAAAACTTTTTACAAATAAATTTTACGCATCAACCCTATACTATGTTTCTCTCTATGCGCCATTAGGAAAAACGATCTCTGGTTTATATCTGTATATCTTGTACGAACCTCTATTTCTTGCGCGTTTGTGGCCATTGAGAAAGTACACGGATTCTCGGTCCGCATTCGTGTTGTAGTCGTTTCCGCCACAAAAGTGTTTCGCTCTCTGCATCCACGAAAAATGCACGTCTGCACGTACGAGTAAAAAGGACCAGCAGGAGGAGAAAGAGAGCGAGGACGAGAAGGATTATCCGATAGAGTAAAAGAGTAAGGGAGCGAGAGGGGGGGGGAGAGAGAGAGAGCGAGAGAGAGAGGGAGAATAGGGTCGCCGAGAAAGGGAAAGAGGGAAGCTTGCCTTTTCTGCAACAGCTTCTCTTACCGATAAACGAAAGCGAGATCGTCTTTGAACAGACTCGCACTGACGCCTTCTAATGGGGCGGGGGACTTTATCGTGACTTTTTCTTAAATTGCCACGTGAACGAAGCTAACGG
>OX632356.1:27295335-27402012 GCA_951751655.1 Ophion costatus
TACTGGCGCCCAAGTTTACGAAAAACGACGAAACCTCTAAAAAAATTCCAAAATCTGCGGAAATACCGCATGATATAAATGTTCCATTCACAGCTTTTTTTTCTCAGACCGATGAACTGGTAATTTATTCACATTTCGTCAACGGAACGGATATTTCGTCGCAAGCACAAAACGGCGTCCGCTAATTCCGTGCCATTTAAAAAAATTGGTCTCGCACGTCACGTAACTCGAGCTTCGTGCTATTTTCACAATCTCCATTGTAAGAGGATTAATTATTATTTGTTGAAAATGTCCAGCATACAGCCGAGGAAAAGGGCGACAGCGAAATCCTCTGTTGGTTTATTTTATTCTTCAGTTTGCACATTTAGCGATGTGTATCACTTCGCGAGGATATCACGGGAGTATAATTCCGTCGGCAGGACCGGCATAATTAGCGGGATACGAACAGCAGCTGCAGCATCAAAAAATGAATGAAAAAAGGATTAAAAAATATATTCGCACGCGTATATACAGGTTGCCAGAGAAGCGAAAGATGCCATGGATGATGAAGGGAAGCCGCACTCGAGAAACAATTCGGATCGGCTTATAAAATAGCCGGACGGATTTTTTTTTCTTCTCACTTTATCGTCATCATAAAAGTCCCGGGGGATTTATCTATATTTCCTCTCTCCATGCTTTGACCTTCGAGCAGATTACGAGCGGCGTCACAAAGAGCTCTGATGCCTTCGGTAGCCAAGTACTTTTCAGCCCTTCCTGTTTCATCCCTGTTCCACTTCCTTCTCGGCACTTTCCCACAGTCGTCTCCTCCCCGCTCATTCGCCGACCTCTCATTACCCGTCGTCGGAAGAAAGGGACAGAGCCCACGCGAAGGGAGTAGAAATAAAAGATCACGAGTAGCAGGCTATGTATAAGATAAAAGCGGGTGTGCTATGGGCCCGCGACGCTGGTGCAACGACAAGTACGGGAGCCAAAGGGAACACGACTGCGCCATGCGCCGTTAAATATGCAAGAATAAAAAAGATTCGAGCAGTTGAAGAAAAGATTGAAACAAAACCGGAAGCGTGGCAGTCGTGTTGAAAAAAGCTCCGGTAAAACAGACAGCATCGTTCCACCAAAGTGTCCAACCTTCGTATTCGAATTCTCCATTTACTCTTTCAGCTTGACATCCAGCGAGTTATTTTTGACACTATATACAGCTAAAGCGTGCGAAATCTTTGGACGCACACGTTCAAGCTCTTTAATATTGGATCTAAACCACTTAGAATTTTTGTTTCCGACAAGCTGCGCACGGCTTCGCTCGCGTGTAGGTTGTAATTTGGTGCATACGTAGCTAAGTCGGAAATGGATTTTAGGGTCGTGTCATATCAATATACGATGGTTATTAGGGAAAAGGTGTTTCTAAAGAGTGTCTCAAAATGTCCTGACATTTTTATTTATTAACAAAACGTATTGTTTACGTGAAAGGTACGATTTTTTTTAAATATGAGGTACAACCATGGAGGTTATGTGTGGAACACAATATCCGATAAATGGCCGCCTCGTCCCTGTTTGCTCTTTTGACGAACTTCACTCTATTGACGAAATTTCCCATAACATTTGACATAATTGTGAACTAATTTCATTGATGGTCCGTCCAATTTCTTCCTTAAGCTCCGGAATGGTCTGTGGACCATTGGTATACACTTTTCCTTTCAGAAAACGCCAAAGAAAAAAGTCCAGTATCTTGTTGGAAGAATATGTCTTCCGAGTCCATGTCGTTCAATTCATTCCATAGAAAGTTGATTGTCGATCATGTCACAATAAACGAACACGGTTGACGGTAAGCGCATTTCTAGCAGCGTTCTTGAAAAAGTACGACCCAATCACTTGTCTAACCTAAAATTCGCACCCAGCAGAGACTCGTGGTGGATGCACGAGAAGCTGTTGAATCACTTGTGGATTTTCAGTCCCCCACATTCGATACTTTTGTTTATTTGCGTAGTCACTAAATTGAAAATGCGCCTCATCATTGAAGATGATTATCTTCGAAAAATCACCATCGATTTGTTAATACTCCAATATCCAATTGGCAAATGTACGGCGCTGCACATGCTGGCTACAGTTGTTGTGTCAAATGGATCTTGTAAGCATGCCTAGGGAGATCTTTCGCCAAAATTCGCTGCACAGCGCATCTTGAAATGTTCAATTGCTGAACACGATGGTGAATCGAGGTTGCAGGACTTTCGTCAACACTGGCACTCGCTGCGGCTACGTTTTCATTCGACCGACCGATATAAGGACGGCCACTGCTTTTCGCGGTCAGAATTGAACAACTAACCTCAAATTTTGTGATTAAATTCACCACAGTTTTGCGGGATCGTGCGTTAGGTCGACCAAAAACATACGGACTTTTCGAACCGTTTCGACAAAATGTTCACCATTTTTGTAGTGGATTTCCACAATTTCTATGCAATGCTCAACCGTGGCATTCTCTATGACTAAACCTTAATACTTCCCGCTGCCAATTGTTGAAGATCATTACTCTATGTTGGCCGCGAAAAAAATAGCGCGCCATTTCACATGTCAGGTCATTTTGAGACACCCTTCATATACCTTCAAAAACAAGTTTTTGCACCATTTCCAAGAACCGATCTCTGTATAGTTCAATACACAGTTGCAATCACACCTTCACCATATTACATTTACCTCATTGATGCAGATGATGGCAACCGCTAAAGGGCCTTTTTGCGGGTGAAACTGCAATATCAGCCCTTGACATGCTTCACTTTAACGCTTCACCGCTGAAAGCCGTTTTTCGCCGATAAAACCGAATACGTATCTACTAGTTTTTAATGCTCTACCACATACATGAGTTTCAACAAAATCGAAAGCGGACACCAAAGTTCATTGTGAGTTTCAGTTGCATTATCAACGAAAACTATCTTTCAACTAAATTTGCACGCTTTCTTACCCCAAAATGTCGACCCTTAGATTGCGATATCGTTTTATTATGTGAGCGTGGACAAAAAATCCAACCGTGGTATGTTAGCTCCCAACATAGGAGTCAATAACATGGACACTGTCCATTCTTTTCGAATTACGTTATCCCTACTAGTCTACCAACAAAAGGTAGGGTGCAATTTCAGCCTGAACGCTTTTTGCCAAAATTATATTCAATGAATCTTCAGGCATTTTCTTCATGTATCATTATTGAGGAAGTACATTTTTTACCGAAAAGATTGTCCTTGGAACCGCACCCTACCACGACAACTCTTACCTCCAAAGTGCCTGTGGAAAGTGTTCGGCAACATTTGTTCAATCAAATGGAACACGACTGAAAATCCACTCAATACGATCATCAAATTTGTAGAACACTTCTCTCCTATAAGCGAACGATGTATAACACCCCTCTCATTCTTCTCTCCCTCTTCTGGTTTACTAGAAAACAAGCGGTTATTCCTCTCATTTGCATGTACGAACCGCCCGGAATTAGCGGTACACGCTTGACAAAGATCGGTGTTGGGAGGCAAGATAGCAAAAAAAAGTATAAAGAGGAAAAGGAACGCAACAACGAACCAATATTACGCGGCTCCGCTGGAACGCGCGTTTTTTTTTCTCGGCGGATTTTACACGCGGCTCGTGAGGCTAGTGAATAAAATGGCAACGGGGATGGAATTCACGGACGACTGAAGGGACCCAAAGGAGCGAGGATATAACCACAGCACCAGAAGCAAAAGTGTAGCTGGAACATGCTGTTTTGTTTTCTTTCTTTTTTTTACACGCGTAATCATACGTGTAGCAGTGAACTATACGCGTATGTGTGCACGAAGGCACTGGGATTGTGTCAGACCGCCCGCCTATACGAGTCCATGGCAATAAAAAGGATTTATCGATGCCGCAAAATGTTGAGGCTTCCTCATCTCTCTCCAGCCTCCGTCCAGCATCCTCTTGCTCTCTTGCTCTCTCCTTCGGACCCCGTACTAACCTAGTACTTCATTTTGCCGATATTAAACGCTGTAAATTCGGCAGCGGACCCTCGCTCGAGTGCAAGTGCGAAGCAACGTAGAAAAAAACATGGCTAAATCCACCCTTATTTCGAAATAAAGCAGGCATTTTCTTATTTATCGTACAACACGCTTCAGACAAATACCAAGAGCGTTTTCGAGATAATTCGATTTTTTTCTGAAGTTTCTGATTTGTGTTTTTATTCAATATTGACAGAATTATATGTCAATATTGTCAATGTTCCCGCCCCGTTAACGCACTTTTATTCCTGCGATGATGAAGAAGGAATTTTATTTCATATGGGCGAGAAAAACTGTCGAATGTTTAGCTATTTTTTATTCCAGTGCATATTTATCGAAATATAGATGGGGAAAATTGACGTTGCTTGTTGCAGACGGGATTAGTGAAGAATCTGGGAGTCTCCGGACCACTTTATGTCATTAACAACTATCGCGAGTGTTGCTCTTGTCGAAACATCGCGGGTCCTCATTCAGAGTCGTTTGTGCAGGGTTGCTCTCAAACGACGAGTAAGACTTAAAGCGAAGACGTACTTAAGACCCTGTCTCCTAGACGAAAGAGTCCTCCATCCTACATCGGGGACTTTGAGAGCACCCGGTCGTACTTTCGTAGTCTTCATCTCTACGAGTGAACCTTTCGGGTCTTCGCTCTGAAGACGGTATTTAAGTTTTTAAATGTTTGAAAAAATGGCTCATTGTTCTAAAACATTCGAACACCATTGGAATATTACTCCGTTTGAATAAAGATTGTAAAGTAGAATCACCAAGGCTCAAGATTTCCAGTTGAAAGTGTTTTTTTTACTTATTGATTTATTCGTATTTGTTCACATTTAACTTTGGACTTTAGGAGGTTTGCCCTGACAAAGCTGAATATCGACAGATACAGGTGAATCAATAACTGAAAAAAAATACCGCGATTTTTTTTCCACTCAACTGCTTACTGCTCAGTACATTGCGATTGATTATTAACCATAAGCATGTAGTGAATGATTGAGACATTTTGCGAAACGTCCTTGCATACATAAATTACCCACACGAAAATCTACAATGGATCGTATCATTTTTTGTTGCGCTTCTTTCTATATCTGACAGTAAAACAACTTGGTACGAGGATGTTTACGAGTTGATCCCATGAGGTAAGATGATCATTTTCAATAGCGAGGAAACTATTAACGATATCTAGTGATATTCTTTGGTAAACCATAATGCCCGGATCCCCCCCCCCCCCTTGCATTAGTCAATGCATCGTCGCGATGTGAGCGACGCACTTGTTTTGACAGAATAAAATAAAAATAGTTTGCCTTTAAGCTTTGGTAACTTTTATTGTATACTGTCAGTTGCAATCATTGTTGTGCTTATGGCTTTGTAATATGCTCAATTTGGGCTGTGGTTGACAGGGCAACGGCGGAACACTTATATGTTATGTTATCGAGCAATGAATGAAAAAGTTGAGTTTGGGACAAGATGATTCCCTCCTTGATGTACGAGATGATCCCTAGGGATCATCTGGTACATCATATTGTACACAAATAACATACCTACTTTATTTTTGTTAAATTGATTGTCTACTTACGTTCAAACTACATACTAATTTATAATTTATCTCACAAATAATAATTGATATACCTAAGTCATTTGAGACTAGCTGTAGAAGACTAGTTTGTTTTTTCTAGTTGGGTGAGATAAAACGTATAAGATAAAGGGAATTTAACTGGTACGTTCAGTTTATGTTGTATACCTATGATTAATATATATAAAGGTGTTGTAAACTCGAGCAAATTTTTTCTTTATATTTATCTAATTTCTCCAAAATAAGAGAAAAACCAAAATAGGGGCAACGGGATCTGGGGGATCATTTTGTCTATTCTGTGGGGATCATCTTGAACACCGGTGTGTCCAAGATCGTCCTTATGTAAGGTTCTTAAAAAGGAAATCTTTCTATGGAAACCCTAATAAATGGAATATTTCGAACATGCCAATTGTATCAGATAGATAAACACTTTCAGATCTTCATCATGTTGAATATCTTTGACACTACGAGCATTCTCCCTTAAGGGCATCATCTCGCATCATTTCCCCTGCGCAAAGCTGCTGCAAGTTAACATGGGATACACATATACAACGATCAATGAATACATTTTTTTTCACCGATAGAACTATATACGTAGAATATTCTCTCAAAGTTTCAAAGCGAAATACAAAGAACTGAACAACTAACAATTACAATTACTACTGTCGATTATGATTCAGTTACTTTGCAACAAATTACTTAAGTAGTTAGTTACCACAAGCACCTAGTGTAACGTGATTCAAATTCTATGTAAACTTTAAACGTGTTTATCTTAAAACTGCATTTTCAAAATTGGCGTAGAGGATTACCCAAAAACTATTGCCAATTGAGTCGAAACTTGATAGAAATATTGATAATATTGCCACTTTCTACTTGACAAGAATAGTTTTTGACAAATTAGAGAAAAAACTACTTTTTCAATCCAATTTTTACAGAAATGTCGATTTTTATCGTAAATTCGTGCTATTCTCTTAAATTTACATTTTTTAAATATCAATTACTGTGAAATAGAAACTATACATGTTCTAACTGTAAAGAAAATTGATTTTTTTTATATGTCAAAGTCTACAGGAAGCTTCAAGCTCTACACGCCGATTTGCAATTCTCGTGGCAAACTTGCTTTAACACTCTGCCACAGCACCGCCATTTTGATGATAAGTGAGTTGAAAAAAATTGTTTTGCATACTTAAATATACGATTAAAGTATACCTACGGTTTGATAAATGTATAATAAGTATTTCTGAGTTTAAAAAATCCCTCTAAATTCATTAATTTGTTCCTTCCCTAATCCTTAGTCGTGTTATAATTTTCCAACAGGGCAGTGGACGAATCTCAAGTTCCGCATACTGGCTTAGAGCCAACGAAGTAATAATGAATCCAGTTTTCATCGAATTTCCGTCAGATTCCAGACATCCTTAGAAAAGCGGTATATCGAAAAAATAAGATAAACTAATACTAATGGGAGGTACCTAGTAACAAAAAGAAACCCGTTTGGAAATTAGGCAAATGTAATTTTCGATGTATGATCAAAACTTGATAAAAGAAGGTAAAAACTTGGCCAAACGTGATTCACTTGCAATATTGATGGGAAATAATGCATAGATAAAAAGAGCTCGGTCGATATTGATTTACTTCCAATATCAATGGGAAAAAACAAAACGTCAACTTACGCCTCACGTGCTTTCTGGTGCGGCGTTTTTCGGGTCACGTGCCTGGGCTTTTTTTTTGCTCCGCGATCAGTGCCCGTTTCGAGATGAAGCACAACACGCTCACTCGGGTGTAGATGTCTCTCGTGTGGGCGGAACCGTTAGCCGTGCATGAAATAAGTATTCACGTTGCCATTTTCAGTTTTATCATTCGCGAGTGCAGCAGCTTACCGGGGCGTGGTGCTTTTTCCCTCGGGAAATCGTTCCGCAGCATCGTGAAAATCTTCCGTGAAATACTCGCGTTTATACACACAGACGTACACAGGGACGCTTTCGTAGGTATACCTCGTCGGAACAATTGTGTGTACATTTGTGGCAAGCTGTGCCGCAGATCGCTTCTGGCTGTCGTCTGTCACGTATGCGTTCGCACGTACGCGCTGCATACAGTAGGGTGGGTTGACGGGGCCCGTGGATACACAAATTCTTAATATTCGTAAACCGCGTGGATGGCTACGGTGCTGCCATTAATATAAAGCTGAAAAGTGAAGGGCCCCTCCTCCTTCCTTTTCGATAAAATGCGAGGTACACGTGAACAGATATTGAAAAAAAAGAGACAAAAATTGTGGTGCAGGCAAATTCTGCGATCACGAATCTGCAACGAAATTCTCAGTCTAGGTGTGTAGTTCCACTACGTATAGTTGTAGTCGAAGAACTATGCAATTTTACAAGTTACAAGCTTTTACTTAAGGATGTTGAGTCCCTATGAAAAATGTTAATGCTAATTGTTCAATAAATAGCTTCTTAATCGTCATGAAATTCTTACACGACCTCCTGAATACTTCATGTAAAAACATACCAAATTTTCAGAGATCATCATTACTTCAACCTCTTTAAGGGTTGAATTAAAAAAAGATCAGAAAATTCTGAAAATTTGGTATGTTTTTGTATGAAGTATTTAAGAGGTCGTGTTAAAATTTCACGACGATTAGGAAGCTCGTTATTAAAAAATTAACATTTTTTAAGAACAATTTTTGAAAGAAATTTAAAAAAATGTATCAATAAACTTCGTTTTGTTTCCGTTGCTTTCAGTATATTGTAGATATTATAAAATTGAGAGGTCAAAAAAAAACTTATTGCAAAGTTACATCAGTTTCCATAAAACAACATTTAATTTGTGAATGTTAATTGTTCAATAACGAGCTTTCTAATTGTCGTGAAATTTTTACACGTCCTCTGAAATACTTCATACAAAAACATACCAAATTTTCAGAATTTTATCATCATTTGCGATTTGGGACTCAACATCCTTAAGAGCCAGTCCACAGTGAAAATTTCAAATTTTCAATTTGAAAATTTCATTTGAAGAAATCGACGATAATGAGCAATCAGAAGGGATTTTGTACGGTGCAGGAATAGGCGATTGAGTTTAGGTAAGAGCTTTCCATAGTATAAACTTCGAACGCGTTTTTCTCGAAACAACGCTTTCAAAATCTAGCTCCATCGTATCTCTAAAACTAATAAGCCGATTCTCTTGAAATTTGAACCACACATTGTAAACATGATTCGCAACAAGATGACCCTCGATGGTTTTAAAATTTTTATTTTTACTTTTTTTTTGCGAAAAACTGCAAGAAAAACGCGTTTTTTTTACTTTTTTTGTTTTTCATCTGCCATTTGTTTATTTTCTGATAAAACTTTACATCCGAGGCTCATTTTGTAGCTAGTGTCATATTGAATCTAATGGACTGTGATTTTTACGTTTCACACGAGCCGTTGCCGAGTTGCGATGGAGCTAGCCCACCTATTTTTGAGGCGTTACGTTCAACTACAGTTTTTGTACTTAAAAATGTATAAAAATGAAGTAAATTTTTTTAAAATGTATTTCAAGACTTTATTTATCAAGCCCAACAACTTTTATATTCATATCTTTTATAAAATCCTCAAAAAAAATTGCGAAAGTATCCTTTTTTCGTGGCTCCAAAGTCGACTGGCCCCTTAAGGGGGGATTGTCTTTTTTTTCGCAAAATTTACCGCTTTTTGGGAATTTTTTTGTGAAGAAAGTATACAACGGAAAACTTCTGAAACTTGGCATATAGTTTTATTGATCTGTTTACTACATACAAAAAAATTTTTAAACAATTTCATCAAAAAATCCGCCTCCCACCCCCCTCGACGCGCGATGGTCCTTTTTTGATGGTGTGCACGATTACATCCTTCACGTTCATCCTGCAACAAAAACCCAAAAAGCATTTTACTTTAGACACATATAGCTATCGTTCGATGAAGGGAAAAAAAATTGACGATTTGGTAACGTTTTGGTGACGTTTTGAACTTGATTTGGTGACGTTTTGAACTTGATTTTTCGAAAAAAATTGATAGATTTTTTGTTATAAATAAAAAACTATTAAACGTATTGCTTTTTTGCTTCATCAAACGATAAAAGGATGTCAGCTGAGCATTCTGTCCAAATTTGAAGGCAATCGGTTGAATAGTTTTTGAGAAATCGTGCACACCATCAAAAAAGGACCATCGCGCGTCGAGGGGAGTGGGAGGCGGATTTTTTGATGAAATTGTTTAAAAATTTTCTTGTATGTAGTAAACAGATCAATAAAACTATATGCTAAGTTTCACAAGTTTTTCGTTGTATACTTTCTTCACAAAAAAATTCCCAAAAAGCGGTAAATTTTGCGAAAAAAAAGACAATCCCCCCTTAACTTGACTTGGTGTGAGATGCAAAACGGAAAATCGATATTTCACCGACTTCCCGAATACTCAGAGCTCTGAAATTTTGTAAACATGCATCTAAGAGATGACAATGCATGGATCGACTTGAAAAAAAAAATAACATTACATTTCTTTATCTTGGCTTTTGGTGAGACGCAAATCGGAAAATCGATATTCCTACCACTTCCCGACTACTTTGAGTTCTGAAATTTACACATAAAATGTTCAACTTTTCATGTAACATTAGCGATATCCAATCATCCATATAAAATCTCACTAACACACACAAACAAATTCGTAGCCGACTGTGTTTGTAAGTGAAAAGTTTGTACGCAGCAATTAGTCGTAAGTTCAATTCCATACAACCTTTGTAATTTTTCACAACCATTCCATATTCCTAATATACGAACTCGTAAACTAGTAAACTACTAGTAACAACTAACTAATAAAATCAATTAAAAACTAAAAGGTAGAAAACAATTTGTATGTAAAAAAAATATTTTGATAAAACAAGCTTTTATTTAATATAAATACTAAACAATAGAAAATAATTTTCTTTGCCAAGTCACCTATATCTATACACCTATACTACACCTATACTATAAATAAAAGTCTCCTATAAATAAAAGTAACCTATATGTGACTATAAATAAAAACTTAACGCGCTCAAAATTTAAACATAGGGGAGACCGGGGCAAAATGGTATAGCGGGGCAAAACGGTACCGGGGCAAAACGGCACTGGGGCATAATGGGATCGGGGCAAAATGGGACAGAGAGGAGTGGAATATCAAATTGGGGCGAAATGGGACAGAGAGGAGTGGAATATCAAATTGGGGCAAAATGGGACACACAAAAATGAAGTGTCGCAGCCCGCTGAATTTGGGGCAAAATGGGATGACAGGAAAATTCATGCTTCGGCTCTATGAAAGAGCTGTTGAAACATAATCTAATCTACATGGTGCTTGTGGTTCGTTTCAGTCCACATATACGCAGATAATACGGACTGACCGATATATTTGTCGACACAAATCCGTCGATTTCATGGGGACCGGCGGTCCTAGTTTCATAAAACAATTTACGTAAAAATTGACAAGAGTTAGATTTTCATCAATGGCTTGAAAATCAGTATCAGTAACGTGCAGTTGGCAGAAAATAAATTAAAAAAAAAACAAAGAAAGATAAAAACCAAAAAATTGCACGCGTCAGATTATAAAAATTACTTGATTATTTAAATAATTAATAACGACAAATAAATTGTATCAATCAAATAAGAAGGCTCAAATAACAATTTACGTCAAGTTTGGTACAGTTCTGACCGCAGAATCAAAAGTAATTGTTTAACAACTTTTAATAACAAATTAAAAATTAGTATTTTTTTGAATGTTGAAGTACTTAAATTGATTGGATTCAACGAATCCTGACGAGCCGAGCACGAACTGTTGTTGTAAAGTCAAAAATAATAATAATTGTTTAAGCGATTGAGTTAACAAATAAAAATTGTCATCTTCTTTAATGTTAAATTACTACGATTAATCAATCTCCGATTTTTCCTGTCCCATTTTGCCCCAGTCCCGTTTTGCCCCAATGACGTATTTTCCAGCAGTGTTGATTTTCACTATTCCATTTTGCCCCAAACCCGTTTTGCCCCGGTCCCATTTTGCCCCGGTCCCATTATGCCCCGCTATACCATTTTGCCCCGGTCTCCCCTATAAGCTTTAATTTTCATAAAACCGTTGACATATTAACTATATTTAATGTACTGCAAAACAATTGTAGGTTTCTTAAATAAAAATCCTGAAACTGACTATAACGTGTGACAATAATTTCTCTAATTACTACTGTGCCAAACTAAATATGGTTAATGAAACTGAATTGATCAAATTTATTAAACATTCGAAAAGTTAAGCGCCACAAGCTTTTATTTATAGTCACATATAGATGACTTGGTTAAAAAAAAATATTTTCTAGTTTTTAGTACATTAAATGGAAGCTTGTTTTTTATAAATATATTTTTTACATATAATTTTTTTACCGTAACCAAACATTTTGCTGCCTGCCCCTATGAGTCGAATTCGTGCTACAAATGGTTTCTTTTTATTTTAGATGCATAGAAGTCGATGCTGAGTATCAGCTTTTCTGCCTCGATACTTTAGGGCACAGTTAACATGATTAGTGATTATAAGTCCATGAAACCTGGACCCACTTCGTTTAGATCGGTACTGCCGAAACTGTAAATTCGCATCGTATTGGCGAAACTCGAGAAATAGGTGGATCGAAGATATGGAAGTTTTTATCGTTGGAATGCAACGGAAGTTGAGTAGACCAATTTTTTTATAGAGTATGTACTACGGAAATAACCCAAATGTTTTTTAAGATCGTCACCAGAATCTGCAGCTCAAATTTGTAGGATAAAATTTTGGATCATAAAGAAAATGAAGAAATAAAAAAACAATAAAGAGCTTTCATTGCATTTCAACAATGTAGACTTCAATATCATCACGATCGATTAAAGTGGACGTGTTGTCCGATCCGTGGTTCGTATTTGAAAAAAAGTGTCAATGGAGAAATCGAGAGTAATCAACTTCCTTTGCCTTCATTAAATTGTTTAAACCCAATCATTAGCCCCCATAATATCGTTCTATAACCCCAAAAATTCGCCTCCACCATACCGTTCTGGTCCTGGTGAGTAATAGTCCAGGCAAGTTTCGAATCAGCATAACGCAAGGCAATGAAATACCAAATTAATTACAATATTCATTCATAGAAAAGCTGGGAAGAATAAATTACTGCTGATTGGACGTCGAAAAAGACGATTCACAAAAGCTCTTGTTGAGTTTGCATCGGAGATTGTTATTTTTATATATTTTTTATTATAACCGAACAAACAGATTGTATGGCAATTGTATTTCGCGCCTCTTCCTCGAGATCATTATGTAGTACCCCCTACTTCACGCCAGTTACCACATGTTGACAGTCAACTGAAACTTTTTTGTCTGGCTTGTTGACTGTGTTGCTAGGAGAGCTCATTCTTCTTCTTTGTGCCAAGAAGAACCACATGTTTATTTAATCGTTGTGCGAGATATCAACGATTATGGACGGAAAACGAGGCCGAAGTTCATCCTTCGATGATACAAACCAGGAAAATCGTCTAGAGAAACGTCTCAAGCGATTGGAGGATGTAATTCTCCGTCGGGGAGAAAAGAAACGTCAAAAGAGGAGACGTCGTAAGTACTGAATTATCGCTGCATTTATCGTGTTACAGAAGCACGATCGTCGGGAGATGATTACCCTATGGACGTGGGAAATTATTATCAGGAATATACCTGATGGTCGCTTGTTCAGGCTCTAACCTGCTCAAGTTAGCTATTGCTTTGACCGAAAAAGAATCTGCAGAAGCCACACGTGTGGGCTCTTACCCACACGTGAGAGTTATACTCGGGCATGCTGTTCCAAACCTCTCATATAGGCTCTAACCTATAGGAGAGACCTCATAGAGGAAAAACAAAATAATGGATTCACTCGAGGACACGTTATCGCCTTTTTCTCAGGACACCATCGACGATCTGGATCTTCGCGAAGTTCTCAAACAAGCGTCGAAGCCACGACCTTCCCTACAGAAAACTACGCACGACAAGAAAAAGACCATCAGATTCCTACATATATACGACCGGAATCTACTGATTTTTCTACAAATCAACCGCCCTCACACATAGTGACTTTTCAGACCACTAACGCAGTTAGTGGATCTGAAAATATACTAACCCCTCAGACGGGAGTTCCGCGATGTGGATCCGAGAATCCACAACAGATCGATCAAGCAAATTACAGCGAAATCCCTCTAGATCCAAAGATCCTGGGAATTATGGGTAAACGGTCCTTAGAGGAACGAATACTCGCTGCGGCTATCCCTAAAGATATGGCTATTCGATGGGAAGACATTTTAATGAAAGGACTGCCAGAAGACGGCAGGACGGCTCTAATAAATAAATATCCACCTCCGTCCAACTGCATGATTATTGACCCTCCGAGAATTAATCCCGAAGTTCAGGCATCATTGCAGGAAACTGTCGTCAAACGCGACGAACGAATCTTAACAAAGCAAGCAAAGATTACTGCCTGCCTCTCGGCCGTTGGAAAAGCCTTCTCCGACATCGTCGCAAATAAAGACGAGAAACTAAGCACACTTGAACTTCTAAGTGATGTCAGTCGAATATTGGCAGACCTGCAACACGGCGAATCCACCATTAGGAAAAGTTTGATTCTGACTAATCTGAATGCGTCGCTTAAGAATGTTTTAAGCGCTACGACTGCCGATGAATGGCTATTCGGAAAACAGCTGGAAGAAAAACTGAAGTCGGCGAAAGCTCTAGAGAACTCACGAAGAGAGTTAAAACCAACTCCAAAGGCTCAAGCGAGCAAAAAACTCGAAACCCCCGCCTCGTCGACCACTGAACAATCAAAAACAATATCCATCGACGTTCGGCGGGCGGAAAGAACGAGAGCATGGATTTACGACACACCGTCGAGACAACAAGCACGAGACCAGGAAGCAGGAACGGAACTATCGTCGGAAGTATTAGAACCTGTAAGTCCTGTCGCGGGAAGACTTAGGTCGTTTATACGCAGCTTGGAAGTGATAACCTCTAACCCGTTACTTCTATCTTGGATATAAGGCTACAAAATACCATTCGATTCACTGCCCTTTCAGGCTAGTTTTCCAAAAAAGGCTTGCGAATCTCAGAAAGAGAAAGCGGAAACGGCCAAATTAATCGGGGAGATTCTTGAAAAAGGAGCTATCGTGCCGTGCGAACCGATTGAGGGTCAATTTATTTCGGATATATTCCTGGTCCCTAAAACAGACGGTAGCAATCGATTGATCTTAAACCTCAAAAAATTGAACGAGTTTATCACAACTAACCACTTCAAACTAGAGGACCGAAAAACCGCGATCAATCTAATAAATGAACGTTGTTTTATGGCAACAATAGATTTGAAAGACGCCTATTACGCAGTCTCGATAATAGAGTCAGACAGAAGGTTTTTGAGATTCCAATTCGACCAAAAATTTTACGAATTTACTTGTCTACCTTTCGATCTCGCTACAGCACCTTACGTTTTTACCAAGTTATTAAAACCAGTCGTGTCTAAATTGAGAAGTCAAGGATACCTTTCGGTAATCTACCTAGATGACTTATTACTTATCGGACCGAGCTTTGCAGAATGCAAGGAAAACGTTGATGCTAGTCTCTCAATGTTACGATAACTAGGGTTCATAATCAATTATAAAAAATGTAATTTAGTTCCATCGCAGAGGTGTAAATACCTGGGGTTCTGGTTTAATTCGATAAAGATGTCCATCGAACTTCCACGCGAGAAAAAAGAAAAAGTTAAAAAATTAATTGCCAGATATCGCGCGATTAAGCGTGGCAAAATTCGAAATTTCGCCGAATTCTTGGGAACTATGGTTGCGAACTACTGTCCTGCAGTGAAGTATGGATTCGGTCATACAAAGCTTTTCGAAAGAGCTCGATACTTAGCGCTAAAAGAGAATAACGGCTGTTACGACAACATTATGTCACTGCCTACAAATCTTCAACCCGAATTCACCTGGTGGGACAGAGTTATATCTTCGGCAGAAAATTCGATTGAAACTCCAAGATATCATCGTGAAATCTTCACGGACGCTTCATTATCAGGTTGGGGAGTCTTCTGCGAGACTGAACGATCGCATGGGTTTTGGAGTCAAAAGGAAAGGAAGAAACACATCAATGTACTAGAACTCACGACTGCCTTATTTGGACTCAAATGTTTCGCTAACAACCTACGCAATTGCGACGTGTTATTACGAATCGATAACACCACAGCCATATCTTACATCAATAGAATGGGAGGAGTTCGGTTTGAAGAACTCAATAAGTTGGCTAGAGCGATATGGGACTGGTGCGAAGAGAGGAATATTTGGATTTTCGCATCATTTATTAGCTCCAAAGAGAACACGGAAGCAGATTTTGAATCACGCAAACTCGAAACAGAGACTGAATATGAATTATCAAAATCAGCGTTCAGAAAGATCGTTCATTCCTTCGGATCTCCCGACATCGACCTTTTCGCTACACGCGTCAATACGAAGTGCCAAAAATATGCTTCGTGGCTTCGTGATCCAGGCAGCATAGCAGTTGATGCTTTTACTATATCCTGGGAGAATTTCTTTTTCTACGCCTTCCCGCCGTTTATTGTAATTCCGCGAATTCTACGAAAAATACGAGATGAAAGTTCAATGGGCATTCTTGTTGTCCCGCAATGGCCGGCCCAAGCCTGGTATCCACTTTTCAAGACTCTAATGATTACTGACCCGATTATTTTTAAACCGAATAGGTACCTGTTGACTTCGTCAGAGAAGGAACCTCATCCGCTCTGGAGAAACAATACCCTGGTTGCCGGTGTTTTATCCGGAAATCCTTCGAAATTAACAAGGTTCCGAAGGAAGCCATCGAGATGATGATTTCTTCACTTCGTAAATCATCACTCAAGCAATATGATGGGGCACTGAAGAAGTGGTGGAATTTTTGCATCGAGATGGAATTAAGTCCATTCAATGACTCGGTTGAAAATGTCCTAGCATTACTCTCAAGAGAATATGGAAAGGGAGCCTCCTACGGTTCATTGAACTGTTTACGATCCGCAATTTCCCTAGTCGTCAGTCCAAAAATAGGCCAAAATCACATGATAAAAAGGTATTTCAAGGGAGTATCAGAATCTCGTCCCTCCCGGCCAAAATACAATTATACTTGGGACCCAAAGCTTGTGACAGACTACGCGGCAACTTTAATACCAAACGAGGACATTCCCCTTGAGACGCTATCAATGAAGCTTGTAACGTTACTTGCACTTGTAACGGGACAACGGATGCAGACACTTTCACTGATCAAATTACCAAATATTGTAAGGCTTGAAGGCTCCGTGCAAATTAAGATTTCGGATACGATCAAAACGTCACGAATCAACAGGAAACAACCGGTATTAAACGTACCAGTTTATAAAAGTGATACAAGAATTTGCGCAGCAACAACGTTAGAAATATATATAAAGCGGACTCAGGATTTTCGCGAAACAGCTGATGAATCGCTCTTTATCACTCTTAAAAAACCACACAAGGCCGTCACTTCGCAAACGTTGAGTCGTTGGGTTAAAAATATGTTAACCAAAAGTGGCGTGAACACTCACATTTTTTCTGCTCATAGTACGCGCCATGCCTCAACATCAGCGGCAAAAAATAAAGGGGTCAATATAGATAATATAAGAAAGGCCGCGGGCAGAACTGCTAACTCCCACACATTCGCTAAGTTTTACGACTTACCTATTGGAAATGATGAAGATGCCTTTGCCAAAGCAATATTGAATAATTAATCTATTCCATTGTTAATTGAATTTCTAACCCATTGGGTTACTATTCCTATAAGAAGTTATTTACCCGTTGTGCAAATAAAGAACAATGCTCCTTGCCGAAATGATGCTTTAAACATCTACATAATGATCTCGAGGAAGAGGCGCGAAATACAATTTAATGATTAAACGAACTTACCTGTAAGTGAAGTTCTATCATAATTGTATGTAGCGCCTCTTCCGAAGAGATCAGTCCCACCCAAAATATCACCCATCTCTATAAATAATGATGAACCCAAAATATTTCGGCAAGTTCTTTGAAGTAATGAGCTCTCCTAGCAACACAGTCAACAAGCCAGACAAAAAAGTTTCAGTTGACTGTCAACATGTGGTAACTGGCGTGAAGTAGGGGGTACTACATAATGATCTCTTCGGAAGAGGCGCTACATACAATTATGATAGAACTTCACTTACAGGTAAGTTCGTTTAATCATTAAATTTTTTCCCAAATATCTGTTTTTCCCGAACCTCATTCGTGCCTGAACTCGAAACCTTTTTCATCCCACTGCGCCCGATGTTGACTCGGCCGCACATCACTGCAGTATATCGAGTTGCCTCCCTACAGGGGCACTTCGAATCCCTCTGCTTGGTCGCTACATATGATATTCCTAGTGAAATATCCCTATCCACATTGACTCGAATAATCATGATTACAATTATCGCACATTCTTTGACACACGAACAATAATCATACACATGCGTCGTGTGTGTGAATGCGGGAGTTTGCGAGGTTATATTGTATATGGGATATTTCACGCCATTTGAGCTAGCCCATGGCGCCAACAATTTTTGGTTTGCCTGTTTTTTTTTCGAAAAATTGTACCTCATCAAAGGAATATCCACGCCAGTTTTTAGAATTTTACCTCTTCTTTTTTAAGAGTTATAATTTTCCAAAAAAAGTCGATTTCAGAAATTGTCGAAACGTGTAAACGCTGATAACTCCTGAACTAATTGAGATATCGATAAATGGCAGGATATAATTTTTTTTTTTAGAAGTAATTTTCGTTGAAAAATATGAAAAAAAAATAATCAATTATCAATGTCGACGTTTTTTTTTGCTTCTAAAGCGAAAACTATTTTTGTTTAACAATAAGATGATTACCTTTATTTAATTTTTTCAAAAATTCTCCAAAATGGAGTGACCCATTCTAAGGTTTTTAAGACTAGTCTCATCGTGGGCCCATTTTTCGTTCTATTTTTTTCTGAATTGATCTAATTTTTTAAAATAATTTTTATCATTCTGATGTCCAGTAATGCTAAGTATCGATTTTGGGATTTCCAATTCGGCTTCGACAGGCCAGAAACGGTTTATTTTTCATTTGTACTGAATTACATTTAAAAAAAGTGATATCGAATAAAAAAAAATTCGTTAAATTCAGCACAAATGAAAAATAAACCGTTTCTGGCTTGTCGAAGCCGAATTGGAAATCTCAAAATCATTAATAGCATTTTCCGACATTAAAATGATAGAAGGCGTTACAAAAAATATGATTAATTCGAAAAAAAAATAGAATGAAAACGGGCCCACGATGAGACTAGTCTTGAAAATCATAGAATGGGTCACTCCATTGAAGAGAATTTTTTGGAAAAATCGAAAAAAGGTAATCATCTTAAAAAAATATATTTTTCACTTTAGAAGCAAAAAAAACGTTGACATTGGTAGTTGATAATTTTTTTCATATTTTTCAACGAAAGTATGCTTCAAAATGAAAAAAAATTATATATTGCCATTTGTCAATATCTCAATTGGTACAGAAGTTATCAGCGTTTAAACGTTTCCAAAACTTCCGAAATCGACATTTCTTGGAAAATCATAAGTCCTGAAAGAGAAAAGATAGAAATCTAAAGATTGGTGTGGATATTCCTTTTATGGGGTACAATTTTGCAAAAAAAAATCAGGAAAACCAAAAATGGTCAGGGTCACGGGCTAGCTGAAATGGCGTGGAATATCCCAAATAATAGTTGGTGTCCAGCAAAACTAATACCCTCGCACGTTATAATCACCGACCAATACGCTACGCAGATATCATCCGCGCCCCAAAATCGTGGTAAAAATGGTATAAGGTTTATTTCACGATATTCAAACGAGAGGACGGAGGAGGGATAATAACGGGAATGCAAGAACACGACGAAACGAAATATATGTACGTACCCAGCATCGAAGGAATGAGTGGTATGAGCGTCAAGCATTAAAATTCAAGCGCTAAGCCGCAAACGTCAAAAGCGCCGAAGCGTTTCTTCCTCTCACGTGAAAAGCGACTTCTCTAATTTTATTCCGAAATCCTCGAACGTATATATACGGCTAGTTTTCGTGATGACCAACCGTTGTCCGGGCATCTGTAAAAAAGACACATATTTTTGTTCCTCGTCGGTCCACTGGACAACACGTCACTGAGTTTTCCCTCGTCCACGAGACCGGGTAATCCGATATCAGAGACTGCTCAATTCGGAAGATGACAGGACTCACTCGAGTGAATGGACAACACCTTTTTAATCCTTTACACCCGATCAACTTTTGACGCAACGGAAATAACGGATAAGTGGCACACTGGTGCCACGGAGCAGCAGCTCGAGGCATTTTACCGAATTGCATACAGGGGCTTAAATTAATGCTAAATCACCTCCTGTGTGCGTTCGCGCCCAGCCAGGATCGTGACGCGCAAACGCTCGAAATGATAGTACGCGATTTTTCGGTTTTGGTTTTTTGCGTTCTTTCGACTTCATGAATACGAAAGAAGATTGGACATACAAGAAATCGTAGACTTTCGAGATTTAAGTACCCAAAAAAAATCATTGTCTCTACATTGGAGTAGCCAGCATTTTTGTCTAAGGGCCAGCCTGGGAAAAGAAGTGGTGTTGGTCGCAATCATCTTTTACCACGTTTTTTTTCAACTCGCTTTTTTGGTTGTCTGTCTGCTTGGTGCAAATTTTGCGATCGATTTTAAAATAACTTCCAGATGAGCTAGAGACTTGAAACTTTGAATATAACTCAGATCTGGATGACAGACAAATAAACAGACAAGCAAGTCTGGCACAGAGAGAGAAAAAGAAAAAACATTGTGAAAAAATGAAGAAATAAAAAATATAATTTAATGAAAGAGAATAAAAATGTTTAAATTAAAAAAATATTATATTAATAGTGAATAGTGCATTAGTGACAATTTCTACGATGGTCAAGGAGACAACCCTTCCCCCCCCCCCGCCCCGCCAACGCAAGCGACGTCTAGAGAAGAAGGAGTAACATTTCACACACACCAAACTAAATAACCAGAAAAAACGGAAATTATTTTGATTGAAAAAAAAATTTAACCACGTTTTAAAACGGACTGAAAAGTATACAATAATTTTCCCTAGCTCCATACAGATTATCCTGAAAATGGTTTACTGTGAATTTTTAATGGTGTGAAAATACTTGTAAGATTTAAAACGACAAACGTGGGGCGAATGCAAGAGATGGAGTGTAGGGAGTAGCTGTCGTTGAGAAAACTCACACAACAGTTCATAAAATTTGCAGTGCAATGAAATTGTTAGTAACTTAGGTGAACTATTCATGCATCAATTATCTATTGCATGCGCCACACGTTTTTCATTTTAAATCTTACAAGTATTTATATAGGTATTAAAAATTCACAATCACAAATTTTCAGGATAATCTGTATGGAGTTAGGAGAAATTATTTTATACTTTTTAGTCCTTTTTAATAACGTGGTTTTAATACCTTTTTTAAATTTAATTCAAAACTAAAATTCACCTAATAGTCGATGATTACTTTTCATAATTCTGTAATCCAGTTACCAGTCTTTAAACTTCACTTTAAGTAGGTACTTAATTAAATGAATCCTAGTTTCTATTTTTTCCCGAAAATTGGCCCAACACTTTTGAGTAGGGATTTTTTTAACAATGCTATTCTCTATGTTCAGCAGTGACATATGAGAGAATCGTTTCTAAAGTATTGTGCTTCTGAGCTACGTTTTTATCACCCGCATGACATCCAGGCAGTACTCCTTTTTCATATGCTTTCTTAAACTTCCAGTATTGATTTCCTCATTTTCAAATAAAAGTATGTTTTTCATGACTGTCGCTTCAGCTTCTAAGGCTGACGTATCAATTATCAAGATTTTGAAATAATTATTGATGGCTGCCTCTCCGGTCTTCATATTGAATTTTAAAAATGCATGAACTGCATGAGATTAAAGTAGATTCTCAAATCGGCGTTTTAGGTTTACAATGATATTATCTATTCCTTGATAGTAAATATTGATTTTCCAGAATTCTTCTGGTTTTTCCTCGGTCTCCAAATCTAATGTATTGATTTTGCTCACAATTGTGAAATTTGAACATATATTTAATTTACGTAGTAAAATAACTACATCGTATACAAACTACGAAATTACGATGAAAGATTAGTTCAAGTTTAATCAAATGATTTCTTTATTCTTCTTTGGGTGAAACTTAAATAAAATTATTCCACAATTTAAATTTAATTATTTTGGACCGATTTTTTTCGCCCCCCCCCCTCTCTCCTGGCTGCTCCATGTGCCTCTGCTTACTTTTTCTCACATAAATTTCGCTTTCGAGATTCCACTCGGTACGAATGCATGATTCCAATCTATATTTATACGCTTAATGAATTTGTCATGCATCAGATATCCTAAAATAAACATCTTTTTGTTATAAAAAAAATTTGGACGACATATCGATTTGAAAACAAGCACGTTAGCGTTCTCCACATTCTACTGCGTGATGCGTTATCTCAGTTTTTCCATTAGCGTTAAAAAAGGAACCGTATTCCATTTCGCAAGGTGGAAAACAAAATGTTACATTCATACGGTACAGTTTGCCGAAGGGAAGTCTCTGCGGTTGTACATGAAATCAACAGGAGGTAGAGGATGGAGGCAGCTTTTAAAAAATTCAAAGGAGAAGGAGATAGCCCGGGGATTCCACTGTTTTGCGGCTGATCACAGCTGAGTGTATTTTAATGAAGTACCGGGCAAATCTGCTCAACAGCGCGACGGACGACCTGGTAAAGTTTCCTTAATTACCGTTGACCGAACTGATTTAATTCAAATACCTAGCGGAGCAAGACAAACGGCAATAAGTTGTTCCATCAACATCCCTCATGTTTTAATGAATGGATCCTTCAACTTCAAACTGGAACATACACAAAACAATGTTCCCAATTAGTTTAATTTCTATAGTAACCGCGGTTTTCTAATTTCTCCGCCTCTTCTGTATGCATATACATTTTTATTCCATTCAACAGACTTTCACGAAAGCACGATCCTACGTCACATATAACCGACGAAGTTCATCATAACTGGGTCATTCAAGCTCGGGGGTTACACCTGTGGCGTGATATCATCGATTCGCTCAATTTTGAGTATAGGTCAAAAATCATAATAAAAAAGTGCAATAATTGCTTTTTCATTATCTGGTAACCTCTCAGAGCTTCGGTACTTTAACCTCCTTGGTGTCAGTTTTTTCTCAATCAAACGTGTCTTACAAAAAAAAATAACATTAATTCGTTGCTT
This sequence comes from Ophion costatus, assembly GCA_951751655.1. Taxonomy (NCBI): domain Eukaryota; kingdom Metazoa; phylum Arthropoda; class Insecta; order Hymenoptera; family Ichneumonidae; genus Ophion; species Ophion costatus. The sequence continues at coordinate 27,318,252 of OX632356.1, forward strand.
TTTAAAATCTTATTCACTTTAATTTTTTCAGTGATTCGACACATCTATCTACTGACAGCTGTCAGATTTCTGCAGCCACCATATTGATAAATTGGATACAAAGTATTAGGTGTACAGCTTTGCTTCCACCGTTTTTCCATAGATGGCAGCAGCGGTAAGTGCTGGTCGAAATAGACAGACAAAAAATGTCACCTAGTAAGCTTGGACAGGTGTCATCATAACGACAGCACCAAATTTATTCTCGATCGAAGATGTCAGTTTTCGAGCTAAATTCTCGTAATTTGCGGGAAGTTTTGATTTACTGCTTCCATTTAACGGAAATTGCGGCTGAGGCGTATCGAGTGCTCTCAAGTACTTACGGTGAGTATATGTATATTCAAGTACTTACGATGGTTGCAACGCTTCGAGACCGGGGATTTTGGCGTCGAGGGCCGACACACTGAAAAAAACAATATATTCCTATGTGCCAGGATTTGTTAACTATTAACAAACGGTAAAGTTAAGTAAGTGGACATGCGGTCACACAGTCTCCAGTGGTAGCCATGGTAGCGTATAAAGTAAATGGTCTTGCCGAATCTACGATACTTATCTCAAGTACAGATTTGTTAACTATTAACAAATCATTATTTGAGACGAGTCGTCGATTTTTTAACAGTTATTTGCTAACTATTAACAGGGCTATATTTGGTTTGACTGAAGATTTTTAAATTATTGCCAAATATTCATTTTGTAATAAGTGTACGACTGATATCTCAAAGAACTACTGCGCTAACGTCGTAAATACAGATTCTTTAATAGTTAATTCATTAATATATAATAGGATTCATTAATCCTTATTTGTGTTAAATAGAGAAGTTGTCCGGCTGTAAAATTTTGTCATGAGAACACGAATATTTTTCAACGACTAACAAATTTTGTAACAGTTAATGAATATTTGAATAAAAGTGCCAACTAAATGTATTTCTTTACTATAAATAAACTGTTTTCTCAGTGCATGGCGGTGGAAGAGAAAACATTTTCGAAGATTCCGAACTGTAGGCGTTACATGATGAAGACTCGTGTCAAACGCAAGAATAATTCGGTATAGAACGCAATTGATGCGCTTGAGCCGAGAATTGAAGGAGAAACGGCTACAGTAACAAGAGAGACACGACAAAGTTAACCTCAGGCATGCCAATGCTCGGCCACATGTCTCAAGGCCAGTCAAGACATACTTGGGAACGCTAAAATGGGAGGTCTTACCCCACATGCCGTACTCTCCAGACGTTGCTCCTTGCGACTACCATTTGTTGTGATCGATGGCAGACGACCTGGCTGATCAGCATTTCCGCTTTTGTGAAGAAGTCCAAAAAATGATGGATTCGTGGATCGCCTCAAAAGACGCATCGTTTTTTCGAGATGGTATCCGACAATTGCCAAAAAGATGGGAAAAAGTAGTAGCTAGCGACGGACCGTATTTTGAATCTTGAATAGGTAATCACTTTTTAAGAATAAAGCCTCAAATTTTGGAGAAAAAAACGGCGGAAGTAAAGTTGTACGCCAATTCTTTTCTCGAAATTATCATTAAGGATGTTGAGTCCCAAACCGCAAATGTTGATAAAATTCTGAAAATTTGGTATGTTTTTGTATGAAGTATTTCAGAGGTCGTGTAAAAATGTCACGACAATTAGGAAGCTCGTTATTGAACAATTAACATTCACAAATTAAATGTTGTTTTATGGAAACTGATGTAACTTTGCAATAACTTTTTTTTTTAACCTCACAATTTTATAATATCTACAATATACTGAAAGCAACGGAAACAAAACGAAGTTTATTAATAATTTTTTTTTTTTTTCTTTTAAAAATTGTTCTTGACAAAATGTTATTTTTTAATAACGAGCTTCCTAATCGGCGTGAAATTTTAACACGACCTCTTAAATACTTCATACAAAAACATACCAAATTTTCAGAATTTTCTCACCATTTTTTATTTCAACCCTTAGGGAGGTTGACGTAATGATGATAGAATTCTGAAAATTTGGTATGTTTTTACATGAAGTATTCAGGAGGTCGTGTAAAAATTTCATGATGATTAAGAAGCTATTTATTGAACAATTAACATTAACATGTTTTATAGGGACTCAATATCCTTAAGGTAGACCTAGCGTGGTCGTCGGAAACAAAAATATCACGCCCTACATGCAGTAGAGCATATACATAAATCTGTAGTTTCGTAATAAAATGTTTCCTTCTGACTGTACTCTACAGGGTGAGAAATGCTATACCAAGCTAGCAACCCGACTATAGATTTCGGCGGGTGAACGATCGTGGCAACACTGTAACGAGCTGTCAGCTCAATATGGATCAAGCTAGTTGGTCATAGTATCGGAAAAAAATAAAAATGTCAAACAGAATTCGCTTCAAAGAGAAAGTGGCGGAAGAAAATAGTCGTGGATAGTGAAATAAAAGCTCTGACATGAATGGCCGAAGCCAAAAAGAAAAAATCTGTTGAAGGTGTTGGTGTCGTTGAAAAAGAACACTCGACAGGCACGCTATGTGATGGGAGACGTATCGTTAAAAAAAAGATTTGCGTTATAAATATTTATATTTTATATTGGTTATGTTATCTTCATTAACAAATAAAAGTGTTGGTTAACTGATAACTAATTAAAAACTTTGTTCGATTAAAATTTACTTCCAAATAAAACTTTGTGTTGTAGTATTATTTTGAATATGCCGCGCAAACTTACATCCTTGGATACATGGAACGATGCAGTGTTGCCATGTCTCTTCTTATTATAGAGGATAAATATTTTTTACGGGACATTATTCTGTCTTTACTGAACGTTTTTAGCAAAACCGAATAGTAAAAGCAGTCCAAACTTTTTTTACTGTTTCATTAACTACGTTGCTATGTAAAGATAATTTTTCTTAAAAACTTATAAGCCCAATAGAATGGTACGACGAATTATGTGACCTGGCTTCCGGTCAATGTAGACCCTGCAGTGTTACAAGTTGCAATTTTAAAACCTATTATCTCCCAGTCTAAATAGTCGACTATTCTGAAATTTCACTCAAACATGCATAATGATATGAACAATGTCTGATTAAAATTTCAACAAAACCTATAGAAATCAAGAGCGTTCTCGTTCTACCTTAAATGGTCTTTTATTTTTCCAAGTCCGAATTAATTAACCCAATATACAAATGACTACACTTATGGATAGCTGAAGGTAAACGCAATAATGTCCCGAAATGATAGTGTAGCAAAACTATAATAACTATAGTTCACAAACTGTAGTTAGTTGCGTAAGACCTATTATTATTTCCCTACCAATTACCTATAGTCAGTTTCAATGTAAGGGAAGTCGGGGCAAGATGAATACGCGGGGTAAGATGAATCATAAGCCTAGCCACTAAACAGTGTATGTGAGCACAGTGCTCCCGTTCGAGTTTGGCGGGCGGGGCGGAGGGGAGCGGCGAGGTGAATAAGTGTGAAAGTATCAACTGTGACGGAAGCACACGTCTCGAGTGAGAAAAAAATATCGATTTTTTGACAAACGACGTAATTTTTGGTAAAGTTTAACATCGTTTTAGTTTATTTGGGTTGCTGATATTGATTAGGGACGGGTAGGTAAGCACAATGAAAGTACTAATTATTAATATAATAACAACGGTTTGTCAGAAATTTTCAAGGTTATTGAGTGATTTTTTTTTTAATTCTGTTCCTACCAGGGGGAGAAAAAGAATTTTCAAATTATCAAATTGATATGGAAGCAAGATTATTCGGACTAATCCTACAGAACTTAGACGATTGGCTTATCAAATTTATGGTATGGAAAATGAAACTACTTTTATATGCGAAATATGCCAATAATTCGTGTCCCATCATTATCCCAGAGCTGTTTTATCTTGCCTCCATACGGTGTGAGATGGGAAAAATAAAGGTTTCATTAAAAATATATATCCTACGGTAAAAACCAGAAAAACTGATTTTTGGCTTCTGAAATTGAAAGATTAATAAATTTTGATTAGTTTAACAAATAATTAAAGTTGACTGACTCATATATGTATTGTTTTATTTGAACATGACCTTAACGTTGTCATCTTGCCCCGACTTCCTCTACGTGTCGTTGAAACGCATTTCTTTTTATTTACCGAATTTTTTGGTAGTTTCGTGCTATGAAAATCATACGCGACATTTTGAGGATCCTCATTCAGCGATGTACAACGCAAATCCACAAATAAATTTTTACATAAAAAACGGAATTAAAAAGAATTTTCTTTGCATTCAAACGGTGCAAACTTCAACCCCATTGATGTACGATTCTTTGGCATCGAGTTTTTCGCTACGAATAGATTTTTCTCTCTTTGTCAGCGTCGAAACGTTGCAAGTTCTTGCGTAGAAATTTCGCATATTTAAGGCGGGACACCACCTTAATGAACAAAAAGTCGAGTTTTTTTGCATGTTTTTCAAAATGAAAAAATGTCATATTAAAATATTGAAAGCTGACCAAGTTACAGGCGATTTAGTGACAGCAAATAGCGCAACGATTTATAAATAATAAAAGTTTCAGCCGATTTTTTTTTCGTAACGTCTTTTATCGGCCTAACCGGAATCATAACCCTAGCTATAATTGTCCGATTTTCGATTGAAAAAAAAAACACACTTTCCATGATTGCAGTAGCTATCGTACGTGGTCGTTTTTTTTAATTTAGTATTTTTTACGCCCTCGAATATAAGTAAACATTTTGGAAAAATAACACTTTTTTTAACACCCGCCATTTGGTAAAATGTTTTCTCCGAAAAAACGAGAACTACATTTATATAGATTATAAAAAAATTTCGTTTCCATTTTTTAGACCAACCATTGTCGAGTTATCGGTCCGGCCGTTGGGCAAAATTTTTTATACCGAGGCTCTATTGTACCTCAATGAGGTTCCTAATTTTTATTAATTTTTTTAAAATAAAAATAAACACGAAATGAGTTCAAAGTATGTTCAATAACAAGCTTCTTTTTAAATCCTAAATAAATAATCTAGTAAACAAAAACAAATGGAACAATCGACCTTTTTCGGCCGGTCATCGGAAATGGTTAAAAAGGAAGATTAAATTTATTAATCGATTACGATCCTTTGCAATGAAATCTCTTCGTTTTCTCGTAGTCAGAGCCTAAAAAACGCGAACGATAAATATGGAGAGTTCAGCGAAATAAATTTTCATCACCACGAAATCATCTTATCGTCCGTCGTCGTATAAAACTGTACAAAGAATTACGATTTCGGCGCAAAAATGTGTCATCAAAGAGGAAAAACTTCAGGTTAGCGAATTTTTCGAAGTTTCGGATTCGTTCGAATTGGGAAGATTGTCGTGGCCAAAGACGACATTTCCGTAGTTTTGGTGGAGCATGCTTTTGAGAGTGTTCGCATGTTCGAGATCACGGGTCTCGCAGACGACTTTAACCGCGACGGTAAATACGTCAGACATGACCCACGCCCGTTCGTGTATTATGTCCTTTATCGAGACGCCTATTGTTGCCAACATTTTGCACAGCTCGGCTATACCACCGGGTCGATCGGAAACTGTCACCGTAAACTTGTGAAGCCTTCCTTCCGCTGCCAGACCCCGCTCCAGACACCTGCCCAGTATCGTTGTATCGATGTTTCCACCGCACAACAATATTACCACCCTGGAAATCGAAAAGAACATTGCTCCTACAGTGGCCATGTGACAAAACAACAAAATACAACTTTCGAAAAGTCTTGCGATCAAATTACTCCCGATCAAATATATTCTCCTATTTGGGGAGATTACGATATTTCCGGCGCCTTAATTTTATCATTGGATTATGTAATATGGGCGAAAAAAATATGAAAAACAAGAATAACTTTTTTCGTTTTGAGCCTTAGTTTCGGAGTTACAGCGCTTTGAAGAGTAAAACATTTATTTCCCCGATTTTTCGATGTGAATCGAATTTCCGCGTGCCTAAACCCAAACAAGCCTAACCAAACCCAAACAAACCAAGTCCAACCAAACCCAACCAAGCCCAAACAAACCTAGCCTAACCAAACCCAAACAAACCAAGCCTAACCAAACCCAACCAAGCCCAAACAAACTCAAACAAACGGTGCTGAAGGTGCTTCAGACCCACCCAACGATTCCGCCCACACATCGAAGGTGCTTCAGACCCACCCAACGATTCCGCCCACACATCGAAGGTGCTCCAGACCCACCCAACGATTCCGCCCACACATCGAAGGTGCTTCAGATCCACCCAACGATTCCGCCCACACATCGAAGGTGCTCCAGACCCACCCAACGATTCCGCCCACACATCGAAGGTGCTTCAGACCCAGCCAACGATTCCGCACACACATCGATATTCTTTATTCGGGTTGACTCTTTATCTATATATATTATAGAGAGGGGATTGTATCTGTATCTACTAAACGAAGCCAAAATCGCGATTTTTTTATTCCTCAAAAAGTGCTTATTTTGGCCCAAATATTGATTATCCATGGTTAAATCAAGGCGCTGGAGATATCGTAATCGTGCCTCCTATTTTTCTCGTTCTCGCAAAAATAAGAAAATAAAACGAATTTATAAAGTCACGAAGCAATGCAATAAATAAAGTTAGTAGCGTCTTGAAATTTCAAAATCAATTTAATAATTGACAAAATATTATGGGTGAAAGATAAATAAGCGAACAACTAATGAAAAGATGTAAAATAATAATTTTTTTTCCATAAGCAACAGCTGAAGCAAAAGATGGAAAGATGACCATAAGCAAGAGCTGAAGCAAAGTATGGAGCTGGGAAGATAAACGAAGACTTGCGGAAAGTTTCAAAACAAAACTATTGAAAATGATGTATGTAAAAATAGGCACATTTTTCTAGACTAGAGGTAACGAGTACGAACGCTTAGGGCGATCACGATCCAAAAGCGTCCACGAAAATCCAGTTATTAATAGTTGGTGGTTTCACCGCGTGCGTCGCTGGTACATCACCGAACCGAAATGAACTGACAAGGAACATCCCTCAGGTGACACCCTTCGATTTTGTTGAAATTTGGATATGTTATAAAGCACCCAAAAGTAAGCGATACGTATTTTTTTTATCGGCGGAAAAACGGTTTTAAGGGGTGAAACCACCCCTCGAAAACAAGGCATCTCTAGGGTGGTCACCCCTTAATTATTTTTTTGCATTGTCACTATAGTGGATTTTTCATTGCTTCGGATTAGAAGAATTTTCGTTTTTGTTCCATTAAACTCGGTGGACTCCTTGTATGCGAAACTGCTGTATTAGAGCTGTTTCACTAGAGCAGACTAGAGATACCTTTTTTCAAGGGGTGGTTTCACCCCTTAGAACCGGTTTTCCGCCGATGAAAAAAATACGTAGCGCTCACTTTTCGGTGCTTTATAACATATCTAAATTTCAACAAAATTGAAGGGTGTCGACTGAGGGGTGTTCCTTGCGAGCGACACGAACGCAACCGGCGCTATCCGCCATCGATGATTCACCGCTTGTCATCCATGTTGGAATAAAGCGTGTGCGGACTAACAAATTTCGCGAATTATGTTAGATTTAATAAAAAAAAATTGTGTCTCGGTGTAAAATATATTTATTGTGATCTGCGGCGAAAACGATTAAACGAGTGTTACTTATTTTCTCGTGTTTATAAACAAATTTTGTTTGTTACTGCTACCGCAACGAAAAGAAAACATTGACTGAATTTCTGTATTTCGTTATTATTCTTTATCTGTGCAGCGTATCGTAATGTGTGAATATGTGTGATAATTTGTAAAACTTTTGTCTGGATTGAAAATTCTTACGAATTTTCTTGTGTCTATAAATAAATTTTGTGTTACTGCTTCTGCAATGAAAAAAAAAGTATTGTCTTAATTTCTGTATTTCGTTATTATTCTCTATATGTACAGCGTATCATCAGTGTGAATATGATGTGTGATAATGTGTAAAACTTTTGTCGTGATTCAAAATTATTATCAATTTTCTTCTATCTGGAAATAAATTTTGTTTGTTACTGCTTTCGCAACGAAAAAATCATTGACTTAATTTCTGTCTTTCGTTATTATTCTTTATCTGTACAGCGTATCATGATGTGTGATTATTTGTAAAAGTTTTGTGTGGATTCCAAATTCTTATGAATTTTCTTGTGTGTATAAATGAATTTTGTTTGTTACTTTCTCCGCAACGAAAAAACAACATATTGACTAAATTTCCGTATTTCATTATTATTCTCCAAAACAATCTATATTATCTATATAAGAATTCTATCTATCTATATAAAAAATTTCTTCACCAACTGGTTTCACAATTAATTTGATCAAATTATCGCTCGATTTGAAGTAGCAAAGGGTGCTTTCTGCATATTGTACGGCACTGGTTTGTTGCTGACTTCAATTCGGTTCGGTAGGAGAGCAGCGGACCTCTCTCAGCTGGATTTTCATGGTTATTTCTTTAACACTGCGTTCGTACTCCTTACCTCTACTCTTCTTGCTGCAGGGGGAGCATGGGACAAATGGTAAACCAACTTTTCATGCTTTGACTCATTTGTAGACAAGAAATTGCTGCAAAGAAAAATACATTTCGCCACATGCGCTCAACCGGTATTTTTTTCTTTCGTTTTTCTCTTTACTCAAATCACACCATTACTCTCCATACAGTGACTAGAAATTCTTCCAAATGAATTGAGCGGCCGGAAACGTTATTGAAAGATTCAGATCCATTTTTACACTCGAGGAGATACCTTTTTCCTTTGAGCTCGTCGAGTTGTCCAGCGAGAATCGCTGCAAGTCCCGTCGCTCCTGCTCCCTCAACTATGCATTTCTCGCGCTCCACCAGTTTCAGTATTGCTCTCGCTATCCATTCCTCTTTGACGATAACCATTTTGTCGATGAGAGGATTCGCAGTGGCGAAAGCGTTGTATCCAACCATCGGTACGGCGAGACCATCCGCCAGTGTCGAGCCAATCGGTATGAATGATGGCTTACCGGCTTCTCGAGCTACGGAAAAGCTTGGACACCGTTCGGACTCAACACCCTGAAAGCGCATTTTTTCGATGCTCTGTCAGATGATTTTTCCCTATTGTGTCTTTATTTCTCAACAATTAAGGATGTTGAGTCCCAAATCGCAAATGATGATAAAATTCTGAAAATTTGGTATGTTTATGTATGAAGAATTTCAGAGGTCGTGTAAAAATTTCACGACAATTAGGAAGCTCGTTATTGAACAATTAACATTCACAAACTAAATGCTGTCTTATGGAAACTGATGTAACTTTGCAGTAAGTTTTTTTTTGACCTCTCAATTTTGTAATATCTACAATATACTGAAAGCAACGGAAACAAAACGAAGTTTATTGATACATTTTTTTTTTTCTTTTAAAAATTGTTCTTAACAAAATGTTAATTTTTTAATAACGAGCTTCCTAATCGTCGTGAAATTTTAACACGACCTCTTAAATGCTTCATACAAAAACATACCAAATTTTCAGAATTTTCTTATCATTTTTTATTCCAACCCTTAAGGAGGTTGAAGTAATGATGATAGATTTCTTAAAATTTTGTATGTTTTTACATGAAGTATTCAGGAGGTCCTGTAAAAATTTCATGACGATTAAGAAGCTATTTATTGAACAATTAACATTAACATGTTTCATAAAGTCTCAACATCCTTAAAACGCAGTCGATTCAATTGAGTTGCCGGGTGAATTGATCCTTGCATAAATAGCGATATTTTCTGAACGTCGAAAGCTTGCGGAAAAACAGAAGATATTCAGGATTTTTACAAGCTTTCATTTAAGGGGTATGCATAACCTTGGAATTACAAAAAATCGAGTCTTGGTTTATTTTATTTTCTTATTGCGTAGAGTCTCAACTTTGATTTCGTTCGAAGATTTTGTAAAAATTCCAAAAATTGACCGAGTTATGGCGATTTTAGTGGAGCAGGTCACAACTAAGTTTCTAAGGGCATTGATATGACTTTGCCGCAGGTTGAAAGTACGAAAAATAATTGTGATTTTATCTCAATCAAGTAGTCAATACACCAAGGCACTTTCTTACAATTAAATTTTTCAAGTAACAATTGGGACGAAAGAGTGCATTTCGTAGATAGAATTTTTTAATGAAATATGTACACTATTTTTACTAGCTCCATTGGTAATGGAAATACAAGCGACGAAAATTAATCGCATCACCTCTCAATCATCGTTTCATCCCTTTCACTCATCCTTCCGTCTCTCTCATAAAAATGTTCCTTGTTCATATCTCCACTACTAAAGGAGCTAACAAAAAAAAATGAAAGAGACATTTTTTATTGTCAATACAAAAAGAAACATCTTGTATTTCAAACTTTTTCCTACAAAATGAACTTTTTCGTCACAATCATCATTATAACAATTAAATTATTTATAACGAAATAAATATCCTATTTGTATTGCCCGTGCCCGAAGGCATAAAGAACCACCGAAGATATTGAGCAGACCCAAATATTCATACGAAAATGGTATACGGAAAAATTGGATTTAGTACGTTTTCTTCCCTTGCGTTTATCTCGAAAGTATACTTTGCAATTTGGCATACGTCATATCTCAAATTCTAATCGTCCGACTTACTTCAAATTTGGACTGAACATATTTTATAACATATTCAATCGACAGACCGAATGATTTTTTCATATGTTCCTCGGTTTGTTAATAACTAACCTTCAAAGCCGTTATTTTTTGTCGAAAATCGCCGCTTTTTTTAAAACAGTGCAATTGATGCAAATTTTGAATCCACCGAAAAGTATCCGGTGGATTTGTAGCTTCACTATTGTACTAAAAGTATATTTTTTTTATTTTTGACTTTAGATGAATCTAGTTACCGGAATCATGTACGCGACCGAGCCGTGCGGAGGCTACAGTCCTGAGATAATGACAATGATTATGTTGTTTATATATATTTTGCAATAAAAAAGACGGTCACATATCGAGGCTATGTACTATCTGTATGCGAAAGATCGACCTTATTGTCCTAATACCTGAGACAAAAAAAAAGATTGAAAATCGATCTGTTTTTTTGACTTCAACGTTATCCATACCCTTAAGGTAGTCCTATCGACAGGCTTCAATTAATAGAATTTTCATCATTTTTTTAAGCTTCACTAAATATATTAATAATCGTCTCTATAAAATTTCAAGATCGATTATCGACATTACAGAGAAGAAAAATATAAAAATTGCGTACTTTTGTAATGGAATCCCGAGACGACATACAAAAACCCAATTTTCGGTCGCTACAAAAGTGTATACAATAGTGAAAATCCGCCAGATTCCTAAAAATAATCAAATTTACATACTTGACACTTATAGTGATCCAATGCTCTCAGAAAAAAAATATGCTTATTAACCTAATTTTCATGGAATATCAAGTTTAATTTGAACTTCCGGTATTGGATTTATTACCACTTGCTACGATAAAGAGACGTGACAGCAAGGCAACAGCTGACTGTAGTCGTAACCTTATCTTACTCATTCGAATTTCCACACATATTTCATTTTTAACCGACATATTTCGTCGGCACAAATTTTTCACGATTTTTTTACCAGTCGTGGCCCGAATACAATGCTTTACATTTCCCGCACCTGAGATTGTTTTGACAGATCGACGTTGAAAAGCATGGAGGTTAAACTCGCCGGAATGAGTAGAAAGAGACGGAGATAGAACCAATGTTGCCAAATATCAAACCTAGAAATACTACGCGAATCGTTGGAATAGCTATTTTTCATTTTTCTAATTAAATGTGCACATTCATTGAACAGTTTACAAATGGAAAATTTTATTTATTACAAATTATTTTTTTTTGCGTATGTTAAAAATATAAATTGTATAGGTCTCAAGTGTGACCAGTGGTATGACTAGTGTGAAGTGATAGGACTACCTTAACTTGCTTCGTTCGTATGTCTGTTTTTCCGGTTCAAAATTTGTAATCAATTTTTCAAGCACTTGCTGGCATGCAATTGAGCTGAAATTTGGCATACCTATGTAACTTCGGGAACAATAATATGGTACCATCGAGCTGGTCTAATGATGGAGTTGGGAGGTGGGCAATGCAACTGCTTAATAGCGTATACGAGGACAGTCCAGTTTGTGCTCATTTGTTTTGTTATCATGAGCACTTTTCATTACACATGATAACGAGAGTCTGATAATGGTGGTGGGAGGTGGGGACTGAAATTTCCTAATGGCAAATGGTAGGGCTATCGAGTTTGGGCTCATTAACTTTTTTTACTTGAGCACTATTTATAGTTACACTATAATAAAATTTCTCGCGAAACCTTTCTAACCAATGGCAAGGTTTTTGATTACGCCAGTGTCTGAATGGCATGTGGGTCTGGCATGGCAAATAAATAAACAAATTCTAATAGTAAAAAGTATAATATAAAATCAACGTAAAAACTGTACCGAAAAGTAAAAAATAATGTTCAGTAAAATTGCCAACCAAAACAGTATAACTACAAAAAAGTTCCTTCCTTGGTCACTCATCATAGGTACAAGAACTTAAAAGGTACATAACCATAGATATTTGGAAAATACGACATACACATGTCAAAAGCTTAAGGCATCAAACATCATAAGTATGAATACTATTTTAAAATTTTTGAAAAAAAATCTCAAGCTATTAATATTTTATTTCATATTTTAGAAATATCTACGTTTATGTACCCTTTAAGTACTTGCACCTATGATGAGTGACCAAGGAAGGGACTTTTTGTAGTCACACTATTTTCATTTTCAATTTTACCGAACATTATTTTTTTACTTTTTAGTACAGTAGGTTTTACATAAAAGCTTGTTTCGAAATTTTTTTACCAATATTGTGTTCATTCAAATTTTCGGTGAAAACGGATCAATAAATGAGGAGCAGTGGAACAAAACCGGACTTGTCCACACTACGTCAAATTATTTTTTCGGCAATTCTTAACAAACTTTGAAGTGTTTAAAGCCGGATTCGATTCGAAATATTTCGGGAGCTATTAAATGCATGCTTGAAGAAAACGAAATTGAAAAAAAAAAAATTTCACGTAATGCGGATAATTCTGGTTTTCTTCACCAGCTCCTCGAATATTGTCTCAGAAAAAGTGAATACACGTATGTAGAAGGAAACTTACGATGACTGTTATATCGGGATGAAGTGTTTTCAGTGCGGTAGCGACACCGGCTACTAGTCCCCCTCCACCGACCGGAACCACAATCGCATCGATGTCTGGCACCTGTTCGAAGATCTCAAGACCCAAAGTGCCCTGTCCCGCCATTATATGTGGATGGTCATAACTGATGGATCGAAAGTTTCAGAGTCATGTCAATGTCGTTGAGACTCGATCAAAGATAATTTTTTTAATTCACTTTAATAAAATTATGGTCAACTTTGCGAATCATAATTTCACTGGTGAATAAACGATAACTTCCTCGAGATGTGACGTTCTTCGAACATTGGCGAATATTATTTAAACCAATTATATTCCTATGAGCCCAATTATTTTAGTTGAAAGTGCACAATAAATGTAATTTTCATTAATTATTTCGGGATGTAAACCACAAAAATGTGTAAAGCAGAGACCGGGTGGTGGCCTCCTCCGTTCAACATGTTGGGAGCTTGCGATGTCCGACCACCGGGACAACGAGTTATTTTTTCAATGGCGTTAGAAGCTTTATCCAACCACAAGAAACGCTGATGCTAATTCTTTCAATATCGCGAGTAGGCACGATGATGGATTTTTTTTAAATACCAGACAACAGAGAATTAATATCCAGGTCTGCTAAAACATTATTAACTGTTTTTTCTTAGTACAATCATGAAAAACATTAAATTTGACTTTTTAAACGTGGCAAAAACTCCAGTATGGACTGGCAAAATCAGTCACAAGCTCAACGCTCAATATTTCCTATATTTTACCGTCCCTTATGAGGGAAACTTTTTATACCCTACTGGAGCACGAGAACTACGTTAGGGATCTTCGGAATTGACGAAATGATGCCATTTGATTCAATTTATATAGTAAATTCTTTGTCATAAACTGAATGCACCCTTCAAATTTGAAATCGATCGTCTGCACGGTTTTTATAAAATTTACAATTGGAAAAACATTTTTTAACGTAGGGAGATAACACAAGTAGGGAGAACGCTGAATGACAGTCTTACGCACGAAATACTGTGAAAAAATGTTAAAAACATTATGAGAAACTGTCAAATCACTCAGTACATTATGACAATTTCGTCATCAGTGTCAAAATGTACTAAGTGATTTGACAGATATTCAAAACATTTTAAACATTGTTTCACAGTATTTCGTGTGTAAAACTATCATTCAACAATGTGCGCAGGCATTTTCCTATGTTAAAAAGTATTTTACAAATTGTCAATTTTATGAACGGTGTAGACGATCAATACGAAACTTGGCGGCTGCATTCAGTATATGACAAAAATTACTGTATAAATATGAATCAAACAATAACATATCGTCGATAGTCCCGAAACTCATCAAGGAAAATGCTCAGCTATCGCCGAATAGTAAGAATTTCCTGAAAATGATTGAGGGCATTTGCGAACAGGTGTTACGACTCCCTGTAACATTCAAGAACTTCGTCTGCACGATTGTTGAGCAATTGGTTATTGAAGTTAGGCTCTTATACACGGGCGACACAGCAAAATCTTCATGAGACCTGCAATACGATTGTCGCAAAATAATAAAAATAGTAAGAATTGAATGGGAATAAGGGAAAAAAAATAAGGGGCCAGTCCACTTTGAAAATTTCAAAGTTTCAATTTGAAAATGTCACTTGAAGAAATCGACGATGAAGAGCAATCAGAAGGGATTTTGTACGGTGCAGGAATTGCCGCTTGAGTTTAGGTAAGAGTTTTTCATAGTATAAACTTCAAACGCGTTTTTCTCGAAACAACGTTTTCAAAATCTAGCTCCATCGTATCTCTAAAACTAATAAACCGATTCTCTTGAAATTCGAACCACACATTGTAAACATGATTCGCAGCAAGATGACCCTCGATGGTTTAAACATTTTTATTTTTACTTTTTTTTGCGAAAAACTGCGAAAAAAACGCGTTTTTTATACTTATATCGTTTTTTATCTGCCATTTTTTTATTTTTCGATAAAACTTGATATCCGTGGGTCGTTTTGTAGCTGGTGTCATACTGAATCTAATGGACTATGATTTTTGTGTTTCAGACAAGCCGTTGCCGAGTTGTGATGGAGCTACGTAGCCCACCTATTTTTGAGGCGTTACGTTAAACTATAGTTTTTGTACTTAAAAATGAATAAAAATGAATTGGGTTTTTTAAAATGTATTTGAAGACTTTATTTATCAAGCCCAACAACTTTTATATTCATAACTTTTATAAAATCCTCAAGAAAATCGCAAAAATAGCCTTTTTTCGTGGCTCCAAAGTGGACTGGCCCCTTAATAACATCTCTAAACAGTCAGTTATATGCATTCCACATATTTATTAGGTGAAATTTATTTATTTTACGTATATTATGTGCCGGCTTTATGTGCCGCTCCGCGTTTTTCTTTTTAAATCTTCCAAGTATGATCATAGCTAATAAAAATTCACAATCACAAGTTTTCAGGACAATCTGTATGGGGTTAGAAATCTGCATTGGGTTATAAATCTGTATGGGGCTAGGAAAAACTATTTTATACTTTTTAGTCCGGTTTAAAAACGTGGTTGTAATTTTGTTTCAATTTAAATAATTTTTTTCACCTAACTCGTAGAATGGTCGGAAAAATAGGAAAAATTGATACTCAAAATCTACCATGTCGCAATGTTGTATGTTTTTTTTAGCTCAATCTGGTACCAAACACCACAAAATTCATACCGATTAAGAATATGTTTGGTTTTTTCAGATTCATACGATGATAAACATCCAGAAGCTTACACGTTCACATTAAGGGTGACAAAATGGCATAAAGAATTTTCCGTTTTTTTCTCGTTCTTACAATAAATGCACAATAAGGGAGTCGTGGCCTATAAGGTGGCGCATTATTGCAATGCGCAGCTTAGCCTTTCAGAGCTCCTCTGCATTGAGGACGCGATTTCGCACTTGACCCAAGTGCATTTTCGTCGTACAAAAACCGCGAATGAAACAATGGGGCTCGTAGGGTTGCCGAGGTAAATGCATTTCCACTCGAGAATACGGAGCGACGAAAACGTCCGCACGAAATAAGGTCAAATATGGTAGGGTTTTTCAGCGTCCTTACCCGTTTATGTAGGTCAATCCTTGTTCTTTGGCTTGCATGAGTGCTATTTGCTTCGCTTCCCCCATATTTATGCCCTTGACTATCACGTTGGCCCCGTATTGACGACACGACGCGATCTTCATAATCGGTGCGACGATCGGCATTACCACCGTCACGGAAATACCCAGGCTCGAGCCGTGATAACAAAGCGCGAGAGCGTGATTTCCCAGTGATGCTGAAATCACGCCGCGACGCTTGCTCTCGTCGGAAAGCATGAGGAGGGCGTACCGAGCACCGCGCTCTTTGAAACTTCCCGTTACCTGGAGAAAATCCTTCTTCAGGTACAGGTCCACGCCAGTCTCGTCCGACAAACGCGACCGCTGAAAAAATGTACTATTAGACCAAAGTATTACAGTGTTGAATAAGTCCTCTGTTTTTTCGTAAAAATTAATGCTTACTTTAAAAATATTTCAAACTTAAAAAAAAAAAAACTCAAAAAATGCTCTCAACCTCAAAAAATCTTTCAAAAAATTCTTTCACACTAAAAAAGAAGATCTCAAAATCTAAAAAAATCTTTAAAGTCAAGAAAAATCTTCACCCTCGAAAAATCTTTCAGAAAAAGCTTTTGAAATCAAAAAACATTTTCAAACTCGAAAAATCTTTCACAATATGCTTTCAAACTCAACAAGAATGTTCAAACTCAAAAAATCTTTCAAATAATGCTTTTACACTCTAAAAAAATCTAAACCTAAGAAAATCTTCAAACTCAAGAAACATCTCAAAAAATCTTTCAAAAAATGCTTTAGAACTCAAAAAAAAATTTCAAACAAAAAAATCTTTCAAAAATGCTCTTAACCGCAAAAAAAATCTTCATACTCAAAGAAAGTTTCAAAAAATGGTCTCGAACTCAAAAAAAATCTTAAACCCTAAAAAAATCTTCAAACTCGAAAAAGATCTTTAAACTCAAAAAATCTTTAAAAAAATGCTGTTGAGCCCGAAAAAAAAGCCTGACTCAAAAAATCTTTCACAAAATGCTTTCAAACGAAAAAAAATCTTTAAAAAATGCTTTTAACCTCAAAAAAATCTTTCACAAAATAGTCTCAAACTAAAAAAAAATCTTCAAACTCAAAAAAAATGTCACACTCATAAAAATCTTTAAAAAAATGTTTTCAAACTCTCGAAACTGTTGTGTGATTAACTTCCAATGATTCTGCAAGTTTAGCGAGCGTCTGAAATGAGTCTTCATGGAGTACCGTAAAATGGGGTTACTGAACAGGTTTTGGAAGTTTTTCGTAGGTAACTTTTTTTAACATCCTAAATTTCAGCTTTTTTCGCTCGAATATAACAATGTTTGACAAACGACACATTATTATATCAAATGTATAAGAAAGTTAAGCCCTCCCCCCTCCACACACAATTTAACATATTTTTTAAGTGTCAAGGGGGTTTCTTTGACAGGGAATTGAAATGCAACTAATGTCAAAGATTAAGGGTTACTTTGGCGTGATTTTAGCCAAAAATAACGATTTTTTACAATCAAATTGTGCCTTTATCAGGGAACCATTTTACATACAAATATCAAGTACCTAAGGTACTATTATAGGCTTATAATTATCATTGAGATTAAAATCAACTTGAGCAACATTATAATAAACTTGAACAACAACTCCAAACACATTTAAGTGCGCACACATTTGAACCGTATTGTGGCATTCTGTCAAATCAGCCCGTAAAACTGTCAAAGTTACCCTTAATATCAATTTAACCCCGTTTTACGGTGATGCCTCCAATTCAACTACTTAGAAACATTATTTTTTAAGTGTCTAACCCAATCCCTGCATGTTTTTTTCGACAGAGCCGGGTCGTCGTAAGTCTCAACACAGATTATGTGTGCTTCAACTGCAGATTTTTCAGAATAACATAGTGTAGTAAAATTCCCTGCCAAATTTCGTGCCAAAAATACTCTTTTTGGCACGAAATTTGGCATGTTTAACACTATGGAAAAAAAGTTGTTCACACTTCGGCGAAATCGCATACAGTCAATTTCAAGCTTGCTTAGAGTACTTCTTTATAGATGCGTTACCATCTTAAGTGACACGCGCCCAGTTCTGGCAACGCTATCTGTTGGAAAACAGCAAGAACTTATTTAATTAACGTCCTAATAGTTATTACGAGATAATAGAGAGCCTAATAGAGAGCCATGAAAATCCATCCAAGAATTCGAAGCTTTAGTCAGAAATGATTGAACCGATTTACTAAAATTACAATTCACGTCGAATTGAATCAAACAGAAGTAGCTCCTAGTCATACCAGAGACATATACTTTTTACGTTTGAAGCATCGAATTCTGCGGAGAAATATGTGAGAAAATTTCCGAAAGGTTATAATGAAGGTAATTGTGCCTGATCACTGATCGTGATCGTGATCGTGATCACTGATAGTGATGAAATGTGAGTGCGTGTACGCTCACACGGAGTATGTATTACGCGCTTATACAGAGCAGGATTGGCATGTAGCGATAGAGCGTTAAGGCGTTACATCTGAGTAGAACAACATTTTTGACCTTTTTTTTGTTGGATTAATGACTTATGAATATCACAAGAATGATACACAAAAGAAAATATACAAAAAATGTTTAGAGCCTTTTTTCCGAAGCGTCTCCGCGCGCCCCGAAACTAACGAAACAGCTTAGATGGTGGAAGCAACAATCTGAAATCGTTTAGTCCAGTCGTTGTTAAAAAAATATACAACTACAAAACCTCTGTAGGCCTACCATCAAAATGCCTTCGTGGGTACACGCAGAATTCAAATGAGAGCTTTAATTTCGTCATGTGGACGATAGCTGCTTAAATCAATTATGAAACTTCAAAAACGTGTTTTTCAAAACCACATTTTAGAATCGGGAGAACGCATAATTCGGGCTGCGTCCATCCGATTAACTTGAAATTTTAATGTTAGCTCCATAGATAGATTCTGTCAAGAAATACACACGATTTTTACGATTCATCGATAATTCTGGTTTTCATTAACAAATGGAGGCCGATTTTTTAGTGATAAAAAGATTATTCTAAATGATGCCATTTTGCAAAAACTATATTTTTGTTAAATGGTCTTGTGTACTTCTCTAAACTAATGTAGATGGCAATTTTTCTGTTCTAGGTCCCGATACACAAAACTTCGCGTCCTCTCGCAGAGGGCTTAAAAAACGTCGACACATGTAGAATAAACCCTGCGAACCTCATTTTGATTGCTTTTTTAGTACTCCCAAAGAAAAAACCCCAAAAGAATCTCATTTTTCGGTGAGCCACATAGATGTAACGTCTCAAGTTCCTTATCATTAGACTACTATAGCAAGAGGCACGTCGGCGACTACATTTTTCGGCACGTAACATGCCTTCTTGACGTATTCAATCGAGCTATGCAAGTTTTTGATAATCACCAGGTTGACGTACTTCTGCAAACAATAAATATTTCTGGGCCGTATTTATTTTCAAAAGTTGACTTTATTCCACCGGACTCGATGAAAAGCAAAAAAATGTAAACCAATACGAAAATATTGAAAATAAATGCTTTATATAGAGGAACTCAAATTTCATGTGACACAACTGTGGGAGAAAAAATGTATATATAAATTTTGTTTACAAGCTTTTATTTAATATACCGAAAAGTAGAAAATCATTTTTTACCAAGTCACCTATGTGACTATAAATAAAAGCTTGGGTCGCTAAAAATTTAGACATAATCTTTAATTCAAATATCCGTTCAAGTACCGTTAACAGATCAACTGTATTTAATTTACTGCAAAACAACCTAAGATTTCTTAAATAAAAATCGGGAAACTGTGTATAAACGTGGGATAATAATTTCTCTAAATACCATTGTGCGAAATTAAATACAGTTAATTAAACTGTATTGATCAAATGTATCAAACATCTAAAAAGTTGAGCGCCACAAGCTGTTATTTATAGTCACATATAGGTGACTGTGTAAAAAAAATATTTTCTACTTTTTAGTACATTCAATTGATATTTTGTTAAAATTTAAAAAAATTGTTAAGAAAATCTTTCAACAAGTTAAAAAAAATGTTAAGGAAAAATGTACCTATGTGTCTTGTCACTCTTGTCAATCTTATTAAAAAAATTTACCCATAGATTGTTTTCTACTTTTTAGTCTTTACTAAAAAGTAAAAAACAATCTATGGGTAAATTTGTTAAATAAGATTGACAAGTGTGACAAGAGACATAGGTACATTTTTCCTTAACATTTTTTTTATCTTGTTGAAAGATTTGATTTTACTAGAGCTCTGCAGTTTGTGCAAAGAGGGATTAATCCTTCCCGACGAGCCGGTGTTCATTATCGGTTGATGGTCGACAGAAATCCTGGAGAACTGTGATAGGTGGCATCTATCATAGATGTAGGCTCACCACCTGTTGGACCTCTAACCTCTACCTCTAACCGATTTTACCTATTGGACCCTTTTAACGATTGTGCTATCCGAGAGCACTTAGAGCTAGTTCATATGTTATCATGCACTTTCCATGTACTGTCACCTCTTAGATGCATGTTTACAAAATTTCAGAGCTCCATGTAGTTGGGAAGAGGGTGAAATGTCCAACTTCCGTTTTGCATTTCACACCACGTCAAGTTAAATAATAGCTTGTAAAAATCAGCATGCAGAATCAGTTTGAAAAATGGTGAGCGTAGTCTAAGAGTCGAAATTCGGATATTGAAAACAGGTAAATACCATGCAGGGTGTGTTGACAATACCACATTTAATCTTGAACGCCGCGGAGCTGACATCCTCGAAACTTAGCACTTGAGGCTCCTCTTCCACGCAGAACGGATCGATCAGCTCGTTTTTCTTGAACACAAAATTGTGGGCGTTAAAAATGTCAACCGATAAATATCCTTTATCCACATGTTTCGCGCGAAAGTGATCGATATTAATCACACGTTTGTAGCTTGATTTGACATTTCATTAACAATGCACACAAAAATATCGCATCTCGTTGATTACTTCGTTCAAAACGATTTCAGGCGCGAAATTTTTCCGTTTCGGTGTTCCCGAAAGATCATTGCTTCTCTTCTTCGCGATAGCCGCCGCCGAAAACTTGCGTTTTTTTCTTGTATCGCCCATAACGTTACACTCGATATAGCGCGCTCGTCGGCTGCAAAAGACTGATCAACGGCGATGCACTCGGCAAGACTGACATTCGACTGCATAATGGTACAAATATTCTGACATATTAAACTAGCGCTAAGAAGCGGATGACCCTACCAGTTTATCGCTTGCTCTTTTATCGGCCCAACCTTTGAACGTTTATTGTTTACTTACAGCGCATTGAACATGCGCAGATCGTTGTAAAAATCATTAATTAGCCAGCGTAATCGTTCGTTTTATCGACGATAACGCATCGAGTCTGGAGATCTTCTCGATACGTATACAACTATATTTCTCGGCAGCGAAAAATTATGTTGGAACAGCAGAAACAACGAACGAAACATGCGTTGAAAGTAATCATTAAAAAAATGTTTTTATTCAAATAATACTTATGTACTACTGTAATAAATAAATAAATAAATAATAAAAACTTGTCGAATGTACGATTTTCATGCTCGTTCGAGTTTCCGAATAAAATGCTTGCGATAATATCAAGGCGGAATTGTGACGGGTAAAAGAAACCGATTTTTTTTGCATTTTTTCGAAGTGTATCAAACCAAATAAAATTTAAGTCAAAATATTATAAATAGACCAATGTGCAGAGGTTCAATCGCGTTTTTCTTTAAACGACGTTTCTCGACCTAGCGGTAATCATAACTTTAACTATAATTGTCTGATTTCCGATTTAAGGAGGTAAGATCACGTCCACGCGGTCAAAAAAGAGTCTAAATTTATTGTACTCACAGCTGCTCTGATTGATGTTTACTTATGTTGATTATTCGTATTATCGATTATAGTGTGCCAATGTTGTGGGAAATCATGGATTTATTGCACGTGAACAAATAAAAATAAATAAAATTAGATTGTCAACGACTCGGTAGTAATCTTCGTAATAATATTAACGTAATAAAATTCAAGCCTATTACAATAGGCTTGAATTGCCTCTGCGGAATTAACACGATAGGCAGAATATACTTATACATATTATTGATAGGTAATAAATGATAAAACTCCATAAATTGTTGTGTGCATATTTTATGGCGGCTTCTATTCAAAGTAATTTCAAAACAAAGCTGGGTTATGTTCGCCAAATGCATCAGCTGTCACTCGCAACGTTGGTAAGTCTGTGAGTGCTATTCGGTCGTTCTGACCATTTTCAACCGGAAATTGAAACTTTATTGTAATGTAGTGCTTTAACTACACGGTGAGGATAGATTTTCTTTTTTTTTTTACAACATCTATTGTATCTAATCTATGGAATTTCAGGTTTGCAACGGGTTTAGTTGAATACATGAGCAGAAAAACTACGATCAACGCACTTCCGGTTGACCGTCTTCATAAGACGACGTGCTTCGATAACTCAAAGTGCTCGACTTTGCAGTTTTATTCCGAACAAACTAAACGGTCAAAATCACTCAAATTTTGGCGATGGGCGCAAAAAGTATTCGTCAAAATCATATAAAAATTTTTAATCCGAAAGTTGGATTCGTAGTAATGATCGTACCTCCTTAAAAGAACACATTTTCGTAATTACAGTAGCTATCGTTGTAGGTAGCTTTTTTCTAGCAAATTTGCCGACATGCCGAAAAATACCGAAATTTAACGATGTTGAGTCCCAAATCGCAAATGATAAGAAAATTCTGAAAATTTGATATGTTTTTGTATGAAGTATTTAAGAGGTCGTGTAAAAATTTCACGACAATTAGGAAGCTCGTTATTGAACAATTAACATTCACAAATTAAATGTTGTCTTATGGAAACTGATGTAACTTTGCAATAAGTTTTTTTTCGACCCCTCAATTTTGTAATATCTACAATACACTGAAAGCAACGGAAACAGAACGAAGTTTATTGATACTTTTTTTTTAATTTCTTTTAAAAATTGTTCTCAACAAAATGTTATTATTTTAATAACGAGCTTCCTAATCGTCGTGAAATTTTAACACGACCTCTAAAATACTTCATACAAAAACATACCAAATTTTCAGAATTTTCTTATCATTTTTTATTTCAACCCTTAAGAAGGTTGAAGTAATGATGATAGAATTCTGAAAATTTGGTATGTTTTTACATGAAGTATTCAGGAGGTCGTGTAAAAATTTCATGACGATTAAGAAGCTATTTATTGAACAATTAACATTAACATGTTCCATAGGGACTCAACATCCTTAAGCCCGCGAATATAAATACATTTTCCGCCAAAATTTCACTTTTTTTAACACCCGCCATTTTGAAATTATTTTGTCGAAAAATGGACATCTACAACAAACACTACATTGATATAGATTATAAAACTTATTTTTATTAATTAGACCAACCGTTGTCAAGTCCTCGATCCCGCCGTTGGTCTATATTTTTTATACAGAGGCTCTCCTATACCGCAATAACGTTAATTTTTTTTAACAAAAAATGACACGCAATTAGTTTAATGTACACTACCGGCCGAAAGTTTCCGGAAACTTCAGATAATTGCAAAACTTTTGATCACTTTGAATAATTGCAAAACTTTTGATCACTTTGAATAATTGCAAAATTGTATTGGAATAATATAATTTATTATACAGAGCTACATAATATCTTCGTAAAAATAATAAATGAAATGAACTGAACTTAAAATAGTAAATTAAACGAAAGAATGTTATTCCAACATTATTTTGCAATCATCCAGTGATCGAAAGTTTTGCAATCATCTAAAATGTTCGAAAACTTTTGGCCGGTAGTATATGTTTAGCAAACATATCTTTTTTCCAACTCCCAAATAAATAATGCAGTAAACAAATAAAAGTCCAAAAAATATTCGGGATCTATTCAGAAAAGCCATTTTTTGCGAAAAAGGACATTTTTATTTCCAAGTCCAATCATTCGAAAAAGTAACTATCCGTAATGTACAGGTATTACCCAAATACAAATATATTTGCGTCCGTTTACACGGAGAAAAATACGGCCTCAAATGCTAACACTGGTTGCCGGAATTCTAATATTGAGTGCCCAAAAAGTATAGCAGTTTACTGCCAGCTCGGAAATCTAAGACTTGTTGTTATAGAAGTGTAAAAATGATTCTCACACCGTATAGTAAAAATGATGCGTGCATATTACATTTGAAACTATTCTCGCATAGGCGCGAGTCCTATATGCTGTATAGTAAAAATTATGCGTGCTTTGTAAAATACCAACCTTTATTACACGCTATATTTTCATATGGATTTTACTATACGTATAGCATGAATCTTCGTGTATGTATACATTTCACTATACGCATAGCATAAATCTTCGGCGTTTAGCGAAAAATATTACGAAGTTATTAGTAAAATGTGACTTTTTATACCGTACTTTTTGTAGAATACTGGAAACTAATTGTTCCAATCACGTCGGCAAAATATTTTTTTTTGAATACTACAAAAAATCATAATATGCCGAATAAAATGTATTATTTGCATCAGTTTACGTGCAGGTAAACTGATCGTAGGTTAAAATTTAAATTTCTTCATTATTACTATACCATAATTACAATATTTATCTTCCATTCAATACTTTTTGACATTTAATGATATTTTTTTTAGAAGCATAGTATTAATTCTAAACTCCGAGGCCCCTGTTTCCTCCGTGTAGGTTGTTAGGGTTTGTTTGGGATGAACAAGCAAAACAAACGACGACAATAACGAGAATGGCACGCAGCTATCGCCAATACGTACCGATAGCTCGTCCTCCATTGGATCGTTGCTGCAATATTTCCGTTGTCAAGAAGATCTATACGCTTCGAATGTTTACAGCGCACTGCAAGTTCACAGACAGCATGGAAATATACATGCGTGACTCAGTGCTACGTCCTCCGAATGTATCGACCTTATCTGTGACGATACTTCACCAAATCGGTCGCCCAGTCGGAGAGTTCATGCGAAAGCCCCGAAACCAGGTCAAAGTACGGCCGACACGTGACGACGATAGAGTTGTCTGCTCTCGGCGAGTTTCCATTTATCTCAACGAGATAGTAGCGATGTACGATAGCACAATCGAATTTCGGGGTCAGAAGTAACGATAGGGAAATATTTGAATTTCGGCTGTTCTCATCAAACCGCTTGATTGAATTATTTTATTGTCATTCGTAACATCGACGGGGTACAAAAAAATCGACAGTTTTTGGAGCTTCAAAAAAAACTTCCCGGAATTGAATACTCGTTCTCTACATTTCGTGAAACATTGTTTTTTTTTTATTGTCTTAAGTTACCGGAATGACAGGCTCGTATAATTCTCGTTCCCGTTTTTGATAGCCTACGAATCCGTTCGAGATCAAGTGTCAAACGATGCCTACCAAGTGACTTCTGACGTGGATATTTTTCGATTTTTTCGAATGTTTATCCGATCGACTCATTTTCCACGACAACGACCACCACTGCAAGTAGCCTCGGCCTCGCGAGCCTCGAGATGAAACTTGTTGCCGTACATCCTATAAAGTTCGGCCCGCAATTTTTTCACTTGGTCAATCCCGTTCGTCTCGCAATCGCACCTTATCTAGTAGAGGGGTTACGATGAATACGAGAGGAGGATCGGGACTTAAGATCGAAAGGAAAATTCCAAAAATGAGCTTTGGCAACGAACCGTCACGGCGGAAAGGTCGTTGATGAGAAAAGCGCGATCCTGCGATATCGATCTGATCCTGATGTCGCGATCTTTCAGAAAGTTGACCAATTGCGATAGGGCGTCCTGTTCGTCATTGACCGTGACGGTGATCCTCGCGAGTCGGCCCAACACAACGAGACCGCGATCTATCGAAGCCAAAAATTGCGGCACCTCGATATTTGCCGTGGGCAATATGCAAACGACTCTGGAAATGTTTTATCGTATCGATGAAGGTAAACATAGCTGATCGATACCCAATAAGCAATTGAAGTCTCTCCGGAATGGCACGCAATTGATAAACGACTATTCGACGATAAAAAATAATACTTTATCCAATCTTCCCATTTTTTCTAACTACTTAAGGCCTTAAGCCACAGTAACGGGTATAAAATCATGTGCGAAATTAACAATTTTTTTCGTATGAAAAAGTGATTCACTCATAATCTTAATTATGCATCTATTTAGTATGAATATCAAGCTGTTGGAATTGTTTTTTTTTGTTTTCGATGTACAAATTGGCCGACTACTCGAAACTTCTCGAAACAGCTTTTTTCCAATTGGCGTGACAAATAACTTCAACAATTTTCACTCGATTTACTTCAAATTTAAAAGTAATGCTCCTAATTGCATTTCGCAGAGAAGTACGTACGGAATTTCTGATTAATCGAAAACTTTTCATTTTATGAGCAGTTATAACAAAATTTTTCAATGAAAATTCATTTCTTAAGTTCAATTACCTACAACTTTTGAATAAAACAATATTTTTTACGTAGTGTCTCCCCGTCTGGTTATCGGACGAATAAGCGTATGTTATTCGTCCGGATAGCGGCTCAGTTCATGCCGTATTTCCAGTAGGCGTACATATCATCGTGATTCGTGTAAGCTAGAATCCGGACGAATAACATATATGAGGGATTCTCCGTCAATTCAGCCACTTTTTCTCGACCATTCTGCCCCATAATTGGTTATATCAAAGAACTACTAAAAGACATTCTATGTGAATTGTTTCAGATTTTTTACTTCAACATTTTAGAAAATGCCGTTTTTTTCCAAATGAATATATCTCGGAAACTAGAAGTGACTGAAAAAAATGTCAGTGCATAAAAATTGTAGTTTTGTGTTAGTTTTCGAGCGGACGACTTGAAATAATTTTTACGTTCCGATAACACTGATTTTTTGCCAAATAAGGGGGAAATTATTTTTTTATTAAAACACGGCTATTTTTTTGGCTGAAAAAATTACAGGGTCTTCCAGCAGGTCTGACGATATCGCAAAAAAATCGCTAGAGTGGCACGGATCGAAGTTCTAGGGTAAACAAAATAAAACCACACAAATTAATTTTTTTCTACCGGAACCTCGCTCCGTGCCACTCTGGCAATTTTTTGCAATATCGTCAGACATACTGAAAGACTGTAACTTTTTCAGCTAAAAAAACAGCTGTTTTGAATTAAAAAATTATTTCCCCCTTTTTCGGTGAAAAATCAGCGTTACCGGAGCGTAACAATTATTTCAAATATTCCGCTCGAAAGCTAACACAAATCTACAACATGTATGTGCAGACATTTTTTTCAGTAACTTCAAGTTTCCGCAATATGTTAACGTGGAAAAAATGACTTTTTCTAAAATGTTGGATTAAAAAATCTGAAAAAATTCACATCGAATGCCTTTTAGTGGTACTTCGATATAATCAATTATGGGGCACATCTGAGATGGTCGAAAAAAGTGGCTGAATTGACGGAGAATCCCACATATATATATAATTGTCCGGATAGAATGTGTTAAATTGTGAAACAAACTATCCGGAACAATAATTTACACGTAATCATCCGAAGAAAATCTTTCTAATTTTTTTTGGACTTGGGTTGGTTGGTTGTGTTCTGGTTGGTTAGTTATGTTTGGGTTTGTTTGGTTTGGGTTGGTTGGTTTTGTTTGGGTTTTGGTTTTTTTGGGTGTGGGTTTGTTTGCGTTTGAGTTGGTTTGTTTGCGTCGTTTTCTTTGGTTCGGGTTGAACGGCTTTGTTGGATGTGGGTTTTTTGGGTTTAGGTTTGAGTTTTTGCGGTGGTTTGTTTACGTTTGTCATTTTGGGTTTGGGTTGGTTGGTTTTGTTTGTTGGGGTTTGGTTTTTTTTGGGTTTGTGTTGTTTGGGTTTGTTTGCGTTTGGGTTAGTCTGTTTAGGTTTGTGTTGTTTGGGTGTGTTTGTTTGGCTTGGGTTGGATGGTTTTGTTTTGGTTTGTTCATTTGGGTTCGGGTGTTTTTTGGGGTGGTTTGTTCGCGTTTGTCATTTTGGGTTTGGGGTGGGCGGTTTGGTTTGGGTTTTGGTTTTTTTGGGTTTGTGTTGTTTGGGTGTATTTGTTTGGTTTGGGTTGGATGGTTTTGTTTGGGTTTGTTTTTTGAGGAGGTTTGTTTGCGTTTGTCATTTTGGGTTTGAGTTTGTTTTTGGTTTGACTTGTTTGGGCCTGTTTGCTTAGGATTGTTTGTTTGGGGCGTTGTACAGCGTGAACCGCGTGAAATTAGCCGCTCTCCGGACGAATAATATACCTTGTTCGTCCGATAACCGGACCGGTAGCCTTAGCGTATTTTTTACATTCCATACGCCTTCTCTAGGTATTCTAATGTAGATTGGCGAGAATATTTGTTTTTTGTTCTAGGTCAAAAATTGTGGATGCTAAATGTCACGCCGCGGAGCGCCTAAAAAAAAGATAACAAAAGAAAATATTAGTAGTCGGCCATTTTGTACATCGAAAAAATATATATTTTTTTCTAAGAGCTTGATATTTATACTAAATAGATGTGTAATTAATTTTATGAGTGAATCACTTTTTCACACGAAAAAATATTGTTAAAATCGCGCATGATTTTATACCCGCTACTGTGGCCTAAGGCCTTAAGTTCGAAAATATTCCACACCTTTTGCCGCAAAAATGTTTGCACTTTTTGGACAATATGGCAGCGAGACCAACGCAGCTCTCCCTCGCGAGTACGATCTTATCGTGTTCCATGAAAAGCAGCATGGCAGCAGCGATCCATTTCTCCTCAACGACCATCTATGTTCAAGGTAAGCAAATTATCGTTCCCGATTAGTCTCAATCGCGAACAAAAACAATAAATTCGCCACTGACGCATTTGTCGACCAAGTTTCTCGCCGTTCTGAAGCAATTTACGCCAACCGGAGTGAAGTAACGATCTCCAGAGTGAGAAACTGACGATCCTGCTTCGATTGCTGAGCTCCAAGCGGGCGACAATTCCGACTCCGTTGCCTGGCGTTATATCGCGGGACAAAGTGATCGGCTTTGAGAAGGATTGCGCGGACAGATCGTGTAATTTGAGGATCGAGACATCGTACTAACGTAAATTTTCGTTTTAGGTGACATGTGCTTCGAGGTGACGGATATACCGGCCAGAAGCCCGCCACCTCCCGCAGGAACGATTATTACGTCAGGCTCGTAAACTTCCTCCAATATTTCCATCGCCACTGTTCCCAGAGCCGATATTACGTCAGGATAATCGTGAGAGTCCACGTAAAGGATTCCATTCGCTTTGCTATAACTTCAATTACACCAATTCCATTATTAATGCCAATTTTATTTCGGATAGAGCGCCAAAAATGAATACCTCCAATTAATTTGTAATGGTTTGTGCCCATGTATTTTTACTCGCTGATCACGAATATGATAGTGACGATAGCCGCTAGTTTGATTTTCACGGTCAAAACTCACAAAAACTGATTTTTTAGAAGTTTTTCGATTTTATCGCAACGAATATTGATCTTAGAGAAAAATATTTCCCACAAAAGTTGTAGCCTATAAAACGATTGATCTTTTATGTTCTATACAAATGTTGTCTAAAACCAATCTGTTTCGAGAAAAATCGGATAATGCTCCAAAAAGTATATTTTCCTAAACTCCATTAGTTTCCATATTATCGACTTACGCACTTTACCGCGGGAAGGTTGCAGTTTGATGTTCAACACTATACGCATACTTAAACAACAACACACAACACAAAACCCAAACCCAAACACCAGACAACACATGACTCAACGAACAAACCCAAAGAACCTCGAACAAACTTCGACCTTCCCGCGCTAAAGTGCGTAAGTAGATAATATCGAAACTAATGGAGTTTAGCAAAATGTACTTATCGGAGCATTATCCCATTTTTCGCGAAACAGAATGATTTTAGGCGAAAACTGTATAGAACATAAAAAATCGTTCTTTTTATAGGCTACAACTTTTGTGAGAAACATTTTCCTCTAAGATCAACATTTATTCAATTTAAGTAGAAATACTTTTTAAAAATCCATTTTTTTGAGTTTTGACCTTGAAAATCAAATTTTGCAGGCATTTCCACTATGACATTCGTAATCAGCAGGTCAACATACATGAGTACACGAAATTTCAAATTAATCGGACGTATGTCCTTTCCGGAGCTAGACCCTTTATTTCTCTATTCTAGATTATTTTTCTTTATTCTCTATTTCTTTCTCTTCTATTTCTCTAAATAGAGAATAAAGTTTCTTTATTCTCTATTTCATAAAACGAAACCTTTTTTCCACAACTTTCTCAGCTAATCATCAAACGAAACATCAATGAGTGCTGACATTTATTTACTTCCCGAATGGTCAATACCTTAAGGCTTTGTGCTTAGCCTCCTCGAAACTTTTGCCTTCGATTATGATCCTGCCGTTCAATTTTTTGCAAAAATCAATCGTATTTGTGGCCGTACCGATAGGCATGAACACGACGATTGGACATTTCTGGATATAGCCCTGGTGGCAGAGACCCTATGGAAGTAATTCAGTCGATTACTTTCTATCAATATATCGAGCATTACCTCGAAAGGTCATAAGAAGAAACATTGGAAATAAGTAGATGACATCACGACCAAGATAAAAGCCATCATGATGAAATTATTCCTTTTTTTGACCCAATGAGAAATATCACCTTGGCGAAGCAACCACTAGAGGCTGTAACGATTCCTTTTTTCTTCTGTTCTTCATTGAGCCTGTAAAGTACGTAACGAGCGGCTCGTTCCTTGACGCTTCCGCTCAACTGCTCGTAGGCCAAATTTACCCAGAGTTCATCCATGCCAACCAGCGGACCCACTTTGGATACCTTTGCGAAAATTTCTTGTTTCCATATAATCCGTAATAATTTAAAATTGACCATTTTTATCGAAGCAAATATTACTAGCACAGGTGCAAACTAATCGAGAACGTGCCCGACGACCTGTGGAAATGGAATTTGCGTTGGGCGCTGACGCAGGCATCCAGCTGGCAAACCCCACAAATTGTTTTGCCGACCTAAAAAACTCAGAAAATTTGCTCGAAAAATATAAAAGCAGACATTTTCGTCAAGTTTGCGTCGTTTCAAGGGATGTTGGAGCCAATCGACGAAAGAACAGTAATTTGCCACGTTGGAAAGCTCGTATCGTATTGTGTTAGTTTATTTAGGAATAAACAAATCTTAAAAATTTGATAATTGCTATTTGCCCCGGAGTATGCAGCTGATGAATAAATTCACATATACAATATATATGTCGAGAAGTGCAAGCAATTGTTTGCAAACCACGATTATCACAACTTGCAAGTAGTGTTGAATTTGCAATGTTCATGACGTTTTTTTCTGAGAATAATCAGATAATTTTTCACGAAATAAATTATTTGATAAAAAATCGTATGTTCGTACGATCGTAATAGATCTCTTACTATACACATACTCCTGTTTACGCCGGAGGTCATCACCCTGTTTGCTATTTCAACCTCGGTAAATGTGATCGCTCGTGATTCACGGGTATCACTACGTCGATCGGAGTGTAAAGGTGATTCGGTCGTCCCGGAGGCCACCGAAGCTGTCGACACCGAGCGAGACCCATTCTTTTTTTCAAAATTGTATCCGGATATGCTCATTTCATGAAATGTAACAGCAAATCATTCGATATCCTCAAAAGTGATCCTTCAGGTCACAGGTATTTCTCTCACGCGCTAATTTTCATTTCCATCTGTTATAACCAAAATTTTTAACGTGTCCATTGAACTTTGACAATTTGAGAAACAAATGACATCGATCGTGAACGCACGTTGAAACGCGATCGTGAACTTTTTTCCACCTGATCGACGACGTATATTTCGAGAACTAATTCAGGATCGTTGACAGTGGCCAAAAAGTGAGCAATAATTTCGAGGGATGTATGTATTGCGAGGTTGAAAAAAGGTTTATTTTGTTCATTATTACAGAGTGAGATTACTGCGTACTCATTTCTAACACAAGTCTTATTGAGAGATATTGCAAAACATCGCAAAGTCATCTTATGTACAGTAAATATACGTATTCGAAGTTGTTCAATTAAGGGGTCATGACTAGTCGTAAAAGTCGAAAATTCACTTTTTTCAAAAACAATATGTTTTGACAATTTTATAAATGTTTCCTGATAATTTCAAGGCGATCGGATCAGAGTTGACAGCTTTATGGGCTGCTATGTCGAGGCGGGTCAATATTAACGCTTTTTTCTCGAAAAATGCGTTTTCATAGATGAGCAAAATATCTAAAAAATGACTGCATCAATCATTCCGAAATTTTTCGGGATTTTTCTAGATGTAAAAATAAAGTATTTAATCGGATTTTTTGCCAATGTATATTTTCAATTTGATGAACGAAAAATGCCCATATTTCCGCAAAAATAAAGACTCTTGCTTTGAACTCGCGCCATTTTTTTAAATTTGTTATTTCGAAAATTTCTTCCACTAATTATAGCATGAACTAATATATTCTACCTACCGAAATCTCTTTGATTTTTTTATATTAGATAACCCAGTTCGGAAGGGCATTGCTCACTGCGTAAAACGTTTTCGAGAGGTGCTTCCCGGACATGAGCAGTAAATTGATGACAATTAAATGATTTGTCACAAAAAAGTTACACAGTGCTAGCCAGATGATAGTTTTTCTGCCAAAAAATCCCAAAAATGAGCTGTTTTCCACCGCTACAACTAAGCTTAACCCGTTAAGTATAGAATCCAACAAATCGAATATACTGCGATCGTGTATTTTTATCATAAATATATCATGGTTATCATCGTTCTCATATTTCAATAGCATAGAAGGCACAAATTTACGTCTAGCAACAACTACATGAATGACGAAAAATTAAAAAACTGCCAACACATAATAGATTCGGTAACTCGTCAAATGAGTAACCCTAAAAATGAAAAAAAAATGACATTCTCTTCCACATCTCATAATTTTCGAGACTAGACGCCACCGCTTATTTCCTAACCTAGACAGTCCGGCCAAACGGCGACAAAAAATGTTCACGTCGCCTAGTTCGACGAAAAGTAAACAATCATCGGGAATTGTCAAAATTGCCCCTTTTTGAATCCCGAATTTTTGTTGCGTCACCTCATGCGACCGCCCTTAACGTATCACGCCCTTACGCGTGAATATTATCGTACGATCGATATCATACCCCCCCAAGGGGATGAAAAAGAAAAATAAGCGGCGACCTGAACAGACCGCTTGTTCCATTAAATTGAAAATATCCAGTGACGGAGTGTTTCTCAAGACGCGCCGGTGCTTCTCGTATTCTCGACGATCCTTCGTCTCTCGCTCAAGAGCTGCAAAAACTTGGCCCTTGGGCTTCCGGGATATCTGATTTTGTCTTTCGTCCTCGCGACGTTGTCTGCCGATTCGACGAAGCTTGCCAATGCCTCGTTGGAGCTCGAACTCTCATTGGAAGAATCGTACTTGGAGAGTGAAAATCGCTGACTCGAAGTA
The DNA here is from genome assembly GCA_951751655.1 of Ophion costatus. Taxonomy (NCBI): domain Eukaryota; kingdom Metazoa; phylum Arthropoda; class Insecta; order Hymenoptera; family Ichneumonidae; genus Ophion; species Ophion costatus. The sequence goes on from OX632356.1 coordinate 27,352,038, forward strand.
CAACCTTTGAATCTATCGGAAGGTCCAACGTCGGACCTCGTTGTCTTGGGTAATACGAGAAAACAGGTGGGAGCCTGCAAGCCATGCGGAACGATGGTATCTTCGGATCCATCAGCTTCGGAGGATTCAACGGTAGTTGGCGAGCAAGGAATATCTTCCTTCTTTCTCGCTCGTGAATCTACAGCTTGACTGACGTGTCTGTTCCTCAATTGCGAATAGGTGGCTGGATTTCGTCTGCGCAGTTCGGAAAATCGTGAATATCTGCGTGCTCGTAGTTTCTTCAAGTTATCAGAGACGGTCGATGATGGTTCGTGAGAGAAGTCTCCTTCCACTACCCAAGGCAGTGGATTATTATTTCCGTCGTCAATATCGTCACTCTTCATGGAGACATTGTTGTCACATAGGTTTATCCTCGAGCCTGTATCGTTGAGGTTGCGTCCGTCATTTGGGTCTCTGTCCGCATCACTCGGATCTACACTGAACTTGGCTAAATCCAGTTTAGCCCCGGTAGATCCATCTTCCCCTATACCGTACTTGCGACGAAGAATCTCGTCGTGTCGTTTGACTCGTGCTAGACACTCCTCCAATCTGTCCATACTTCTCAGACATCTGTCATATGATTCAACGTTGAAATCCAAATCATCGTCATCATCGGACTTGACAGGTTCGGAGCTAGCGTCATCGAGGCTTATTCTTCGGCCCTCGTACTCGATGTAATTCTTCCTTTTGCCCTTTTCACGACGACGATTACGGCCGTTTTTCGTGCATTTGCCAGACGCGTTAGTGGCACTCATGTACTCGTTCATAGAGTTCATGTTGCGCATAAAGGCAACCGCCTCGTCCAAATACTCTTCGAGGATGTTTCGTTCCCCGGGTACCACGGAGGCCTTGTCGCTTATTAGATTTTCGCAGGGTTCGTCGTCGCTATTCGCCATTGAACTCGCCACAGGCATTGCAAAGCGCACCTTCTTCGTGCGGGAACTTTCGTTTCGAAGATTTTTCGGTCCACATTCCGATTGGCGTGCATCGATGAGGCGCGAACCGTTTGTATTGCGCGCCGGTTTTTTGATGATTGATGTTGGTGCAACGGTGCGCCCACCGTTCACGAGACACTGTTCCATGTCCTCGACAACGTCGATCGTCGTGCAAAAGTAATCCTCGTGGTCGATCAACGTATCCGTTGAGGATTGATCACGGAAATCCGTCAAATACGAATCGTTGGCGTGATGCAATGTGCTAGAAGGATCGCCCAAAATCAATGTCTTGAAACTGCTTATGGGTGTAGAAAAGCTAGTCGCAGCGATACTGTCTACTTTTGTCTTCGGCAATTCAATGTTTTGCTCTTCGTCGTCGAATTCGTCGAAGTGATCGAGCGAGATGGAAGACTCAATCGTGTCCTTTTTTGTGTGGGCCACTACGTCTGGGGGGCAAACGTTCTCATTCGCAGGCGAAACCTCATCTTTCGTATTGGACAAACTCGATTCCATTATCGATTCCTTCTTTTCACAAGCGCGACTGGTACCATCTTCCATGAGGTCTAGGCTGTCGTCCGAGAAATTCGTCTCTTGTTCTCCGTTGGCCTGGCGGTCCAACATTGCGATGATGGAAGGTGACTTCAATCCCGCAGCCGAACAGTCTTTCCGTTCCTCTCTACTCGTCTTTGGGAATTCCTGATTCGTTACGCTTGTTGCATCTTTTCGAAGTCCGATGTCATCGTCGAGACTCTGTCGGTTTGTATCAAGAAGAGGCTGAGGATCAGCCTTCTGGTACAGAGTATCGCCATGCCTCGTATGTAGTTCGTTCATAGGAATATCGGATAACGACCGTTTATCTTCCACACGGGTTGAATAATCCTGATGAGCCTTTTTTCGTCGGTTGTCGGAGAGGCAACTGGTCCATCTCGACGGCCACGTATTCGCCATATTCGGCAAAGATATTCTTGCTGCAGTGCCCAAAAAGATTTCCGAACTGTAGGACTTGGGTGGTTCCATGCCAGTTGCGTTTTCTCTGGTTTCCGGTACGAACGACGTGCCGACTGAGTTCATAACGATGAGAGAATTCGTGGCCACGTCTTCCGACGAATCGTCAATAATCTCGATCTTCGGAGTATTCCTCGTTACAACGTGAGGCTCGTGAAAGATGTTCTCGATTCTGAATGTCTTGCCGTCGCTCTGGCCGATTATTGGTTTCGTGGCCATGAAAAAATTACGAAGACCCACACGTCCTGTTGAATCATCGGTTGAGGTGCTGACTTCCAGAACATCCCTCCTCTCGGTTTGGGCCATGCCGTCTTTGAGATTGACCGTCGCTCGCTCATCTATGGATTCGTTGCCATCGAAAACTTTGATCTTCGACTCCATACCGTTCGAAGTCTCGATCGTGATGTTCACCATCTCCGGCAGGCATATCGATATGACGTTCCGTTCCGTATGACGTCGCGCCTCATTAGGATCGGAGACATTCAGGCCACATTCTCCTCGGCAGTGATGCCTTCCGCCGCAAAATCTGTCATCGCAGACCGAACATCTGGCAGCTCTCTCGAGATCTTTGCTTCTGGTCTGCGACGCCGAATTCAGCGATACCGTTGGTATTCCCGTGTTGGTCGAATTCTCGACGAACTCGACGCTCCTGCCACCGCCGCCAGGTCCTAGATCGGACATTTCGGCACTCGAAAAATTGCTCTCGGCATAGTTTTGCGCGTCATCGGACATGATACCCGAATCGTTTCTCGGTGAATGCACCGTTGCGTAATCATCGTAATAGTCGTCGGTGATGTTGGCGGCGTCTTTGCAGCGAACGATCGGCCGCCGTAGATCGGAATCGGTACAGGTCGCGATCTCTTTGACTCGGCGCACCGGATAGTCAACGGACGAAGGTATCTCGTGGTCTTCGTGTTGATCGGTCAATACGGATGCGTCTTTGCTGACGATTTTCGGCTCTTCGGTGATCGACGAAGCGTCCCTCACCCGAACGGTCTGATGGTTGTCCGTTTGCGTATCGACGCAAACTCTTCGTCGTTTGGCCAACATCTTCCGCGATATTTCCTGCAAGCGCATTCTCGTCGAACTGGCCAATTTTACGTCCGTGCTCTCGGGCGAGCGGACCTCAGAGGTGGGCGTCGACGCCGTAGTGCCCGTTAACGCAGTCGCCTCCTCCGAAAGCTTCTTGGCCGAGTACAATCGTTCCGTGACCGCTGCTACTATCTCCGCTCTCCTCGCTCGCTGTATCGGCGTGTGGACTCTCGTCGGAGGTTGCTCCTGTTCCAACGATCCTTTTCGACTCGTTCTCTCGTGCGTTTGGCCTCCGCCGTTGGTCGAAAGCTCGTCCTTGGAACTGCTCGAGCTGCTGTCCTTGCTCGTTTTCCGCTTCAGACCGTCGATACTTTGCTTTCTAACTTGATTCTTCGATCTTACGAGCAATGCTGATTCCTTGAGACTCTTGTCCGAATCGTTGCTTCCTTTGCGCTGAAAATCTCGGCCTTCCCACGGACCGAGATTTCGCCAAGAAGTGGCCGACCTGACCGTTCCTCGATCCTCGATCTCCTTGATATTGTTCAGCTTTTTGATCCTGTCCAAGCTGCCGTTCCGCTTGTCCAAATTCGTATGTGATCTCTGAAACGACCACGCGATCTCTCGTTTCCTCGGTAGACTCTCGATGGAACCGTATTTCTTCGAAGACTGCAGGTCCACCGACTTCTTTGCCGAAAGGTCACCATCGATCGAATCGTGCTTCTCCAACTTACCCTTTACGCGCCATTCGATACTCGCTTCACCGGGTGCTTGCCGATTGTCTTGTGATTCCGTAGGATCGCGGTGAACTTCCGGACATCGGATTGTTCGCGTTTCGTCACTTTCCGAATCATGACATTCGTTGCTCACTGGCGAATTGTGATCGGCAACGTTTTCGGAAAATTCGGCATCTGCGACGTCTTCGGGTACGCCATCGCTGCTGATTTCCTCGATCTGATGACCTCCCACGTGGACATTGTCGTCCGGTTTTATCAGTACGGCGACCAACGTTGGTATATCGACGAAAACCGGCTCTTCGATGTGGTCGTCGATAATCAATTCCGATACTTTGGCACGATTATAATTATCCGGTTCGATCGAGTCCAATGACAATTTTCTCGATTCCCGGGCGATCTCGAATGAATCAAAGCGTCTGACGAGACCGGACAATTGATTGCGCGGCAATGAATTTCCGCTTGTACTGTGTCGTCGCTCGGAAATGCTCAAATGTATCTCCCCGATTGACGTATCGCGTTCTTCTTCTCCTCTGAGCTTCCCTTCATCTGGCTCGTTTGGATCGAACACCTGAGCCCCGTGATCCTGGATCTTTGACTCTTGCTCACGTTCGTGCTGACACGTACATATGAGCTTGCAATCAGGATCGACACTCTGCAAAGTACAATTCAACTCTCACATCATCTTTGCAGATCGTTCGATCGTTCTGTATTTTTACGTATGTAAAATGTAATTTACATACGTAATCAATTGCATACGGACAAATAGAAATTTACGTATGTAAAAGTATGAAACCGGAATTTCCCTATAGATGGTGCATCTCCCTCTAGTAACTGACGAAGATTTTCAACCCACGACAAACGAAGTTCCCTACACCGGTATATTTTTCTACAACCTCAAACATGTCGAGTTTTGTGAAAGCTGCTGCAGAATCGCATCGAATGCTTGCCGAAGCTTACCGCGAACATGCTCTTTGTAAAACAAAGTGTTTCGAGTGGTTCGAAAAATTCAATAGTGGTGATTTTGACGTGAGAAACGAAGAACGTGGGAAACCACCGAAAAAGTTTGCAGATAACGAATTGCAAGCCTTATTGGATGAAAATGGAACTCAAAGTCAACAAGAACTCGCGGATCAATTGAATGTGACGCAGAAAGCCGTCTCCATTCGTTTTTTATCATTTTCAAACAACAGACGTGTAATTTTTACAAAAACCATCCGGTTTCATACTTCTACACCTGGTACATCGAGTCGAACATTTGTCTGCCTTTTTACTTTCTTCGTTATGCATCAAAGCTGGTTCACAATCCTTCGCAAGCATCAGTTGAAGCGGCATAATTGAAGTAAAAGTGCCCAGGTGGACGTTGTTAATTAATTTACGAGTTCGACTCACCTTCTCCACTAGCAAGGATTTCAACCGTGATACCTCGGCTCTGAGCTCCCTAATGGTCCTTGATACTGGATCCTCATTGATCACCGGCCTGTTAACGACGCTTTGCGCCCTCTGAGCAAAACGGAGAGTGTGAGACGTCTCGTTGTAACTGCCGCTAGCCGGTGATATTGCTGGAAATCATTTTTTTTTGCATCAGTCCAACACCGTGCTCCCTCGAACATAATATTATCGCCCGAAACTCTCGACAATTCGAGTCACCCTACACCTCCACTATACACGCCTACTTCAACTTCTCATCATTTTTTGGTCTCTTTATTGTTATTAGTGACAAGTGTATGTATAAACCAGCTAATCAGCGACGTGTCAGGATGCTAAAATTAAACAGTAATTGCCACAATGGTACACGATTTATTAATATTTCCCCATGAGATAAAACCACTGTGGAAACCATTACGACATACAGGATGCATCATAGTACTCACAAAATGAATCGTAATGCGATTAAGTGGCAAAATATTTTATGCACGTTGACCATACCATTTTTAATTCATTAGCACGAGCTCAAATGGAAAGTCATCACTGCACGATAAATGTAATCTCCCACTCTCATTGGAACAATATCAAAAAGCTCATTGACGATTCAATCTCCCTTTACCATATCCCCATGCTGATAGTGCTTATCTACCGTTATTGATGAATAAAAAAATTAGGCCATTTTGATCGCGGGCAAGCGAGGCGCGAAAAATTCGAAACACCGTTGTATTATCATCCCAGGTAGATGGATCATAGCGCGTTTTCTTTAAATTCGTTATTACACCGGTGCGAAAACGAAAGACCGCACTTTTTATCGAAATTCATGCATCGTTATACTGTGATCGAAATAATATGTGTATAATGGAGCTAAAGAGTGATGAATATGGTGTCCTATTTTTTTTCTACTGTTAGTTCGTTCTCTACTGCAGTACGATAAAAAAAGAAATTATCAATAATGATGAGCGGACAATTAGCAAACAAAAGATATAATGGATAGATACTAAAAAGTGATGGATTTTATTTCGTTAGCCTATACGTGGAAGAATTTCTTCATATACAGGGTGTATCTTAACTACCAGTTTTCCGTTCGTGAGCATTTAGGTTGCCTCTATCCAAGCAAAACGCTTTTTTAAAATCTTGTGCGAGAAAAATTGGCCGAGATATTCACGAGTAAAGTCCAACGGTGAGTAAACAATGGCACAGTAGTTTCGGCGTCCAAGCGAGTGTGGGCGCGGGTTCGAATGCGCATCTGAACGAGTGGATTTGAATTTTCAATCTTGAATTTTAAAATTTGAGTTTTGAACGTTATCCCTTCGCCAGAGAAGGTATTGAATAGTAAATAATAAATGTTAGACAATGTTATCCATTGTTTACTCGAAAGATCTTTAGACCTTTAGATCTTTCTAGAAATTGAAAGGAATTGAAAGGTTGAACTGTCAATTCCAATTTCAATTTAACAAAAATCAATGGATTTGAATCCACTTGCGACAATGTGGATTCGAACCCGCGCCCACTCTGGCTTGGACGCCAAAACTACAGTGCCCCTGTTTACTCACCGTTGGACTTTACTCGTGAATATCTCGGCCAATTTTTGTCGCTCGACATTAAGGGGCCATACCAGTGTAACACTTTAAAAAAATCGATTTTTTTGCCTTCTTAGACAATTTATACTTTCAAGAATATCCTGTCAAATGTCGAGTCCGTATCTCTAATACTCCCCGAATGGCAGCCTTCTAAAGAGCAACCGCTCGTAGGTATAAAACGCCCCTGTTAAATCTTTAGACGCGTTTTTCTCGAAATGAGATTTTTCATATTTGCTGACATTGTAACTCAAAGAGCAATTATCCGATTGACTTGAAATTTGAACTGAGTACTCTTGAATATATTTACTCTATAATGCCATAGGATATTTTTGATTGGATGAAAATTGACGATTTGGCATTGAAAAAAACGACCATATAGGCAAGAAAACAGACGTTTTTTTCATAACTATGCCACTTTGTTAGATCTTGATATTTTACGAAAATCCTAGGACATTGTACAGGAAATACCTTCCAGTTTAACGATTTATTTTTCCTTTTCGGTTCCGGCTACTCAATCGGCCGGAATCATGTCAGCAGTGGAGAAACTTTTTTTTTTGTGCCTCCGAAGGCAGCGCATAAGTCGCTTGTATCTCCATATTTTTCTATGAAAAAATTATGTAATATAAGTCAAATATAGCCAAATATATTCTCAATTTTCCGTAACATTTGATCGAGTACTTTTGTTCCAAAAAATTCCCGAAAATCGCCCAAATTTTCAGAGTTCACACTAGTATAGCCCCTTAAAAAAAAACGTTTTGCGTGGAAAGAGACACCCTATATGCCACGAAGGCATCCCCGAAGGGTGCCCATTATGAATGGATAATCCTGCAACTGTCGATAGGTCAGATCATGTCCTACCATATGCTGGAAGTCCAGTTTAGTAAAAGTCCCATGGTTTTCGAGATTTGGCTTTATGTTATTTTTCGAAAAATATTATCTGCTTTTAGTTTTTTACATGCCATCTCTACAAATGATACGAATCGACAATAACTGAGCAACCTTTTAAAGTAATAGGCATGACATGCGTAGTACATTTTTTTACACCGAAGACTATCAAAATCCGATGTTCGAATTGGTTTGTATGAAAATTCTGGATAAGATCTTTTTTCATAAACTTTCCTTAACATTTAAGGTTAAGAAAAAGACTCTTCTAGATAAATCAAACAATGGAGAGTATTTTTTTTAACCCCGGTAACAAAAGTTATGATTTGTAGAAATAGCATGCGAAAACCAAAAGCAGATGATTTTTATCTCGAAAACCGTGTGACGTTTATGAAACTGAAATTCCAGCATATAGTAGGACATTATTTGCCCTATCGACTGTTGCAGTGTTATCAATTCATAACAGGACACCCTGCGTATATATGAATGGTAAATTCCGATTGTGATTACTCAGCCATCGTCATCGTTCGCAGGAAATTGCGTGATTATAATAAGCCCTACTACTACTTCGACGTTTTATGTCTTCTCACTGTTTTTCTTTTCTTTTCGTTCACTACTATTTACCAATCACGTTTAATCGCTCTACGCTGGCTAGCGAATTTTAATCACGCCCTCCTAGCTCGCCTGTAAAAGCGTTTAAACCGATTACACCGGGGCGTCTTCGTACTTCGGAACTTCGTTACACAGAGGGATATAATTTAAATGAGAACGGAATGAAAGTTCGTCTTGTTTTTTTTTATCGATTGAAGAAGAAATTGGATCACCGAAAAACCGAGGAATGATTAAGCTTACTGGCGAGCATAATCGTGGTGGCATTTCCACCGAGTGCATCCTTCAAGAGCCACGTAAGAGCCGAGTCCCTGTAGGGAATGAATCTCCGTCCTGGGCCACTTCCGGATGAACCACGCTCTGCCAGAGCCGAGATAACGTTACCCAGAGCAACGAGGCTTTTGTTTATATTCGCGCCTTCCTGAAAACGCGATATAAACCGATTTTGTAATCAACGAAAGCGTCGGTAAGTTTTTTTTTTTCAATGCAGACGATCATCATTCTTGGGCTCATGTTCTGAGGAAACGAACGTTTGGCGATTTCAACAGGTTTTCTAAGGAAACTGCGCGAAGCTTTCGCCTCCAGTTGTGATGAAATTTGCCGTGTCTTTGAAGGGTGGAATGAACCCTTCAAAATCGGAGGTGAACACCTGATGCTTGATCACCTTTTAGGGGTAATACCACTGTAAACGTCTAAAATTAAGCGATGTTTCGCGATTTTTTAAATGAAAGGACAAGTAAGAGGATAATTACAATCAAGGATGTTATTAGTCATATCGTCAAGTGACCAAACAAAAATTTATATTGAATAATTATACAAATTTGTTACGCTGGAGCCATCTCGCGAGGCATGTTGAATTTGTGAGCCGCGCAGTATAACTGACGCAAATTCGAATGTGGACAATTCTTTTATATTTAGTATAGCTAGAGTATAGCTAGAGAAATACGTAAAGGGTTTTGAAAATATTAAGTTTTGTGTTGTTGGCAACCATTTAAGGCGAGAAATCCCTTTAGAATCGGAAATTAGAATTTGGTAGCGTGTAAATAAATAATTTTTTATGGTCAAATATGTCGAAAAAATGGTCGAAAATTTGAACTTTGGAGTAAAAAGGCTCCCAAATTTTCAATTTTGCACTTTTTCATCATTTTTTAGGCATATCCTTCCCTTTGATATGTCAGTAAACGAATGACACTTATTGAATCTCTTTCAGATCAACAGAAAACGAGTGACAACTGCAGCACTTTTCGATGTTGCGGAAAACAGGCGTCCGAAGACCCTTAATAACGCTGCCATTTTGTTGGTGATCTCAAAAAAACAAAATTCTTTTTAAACTCGACAGTTATAATGAACTCATGTTCAAATTTGAAAATGATCAGATTATTTTATCCCCTCTACAGAAATTCTCGAAAAATACCTATTTTTTACGCTCCTAAAGGGATTTCTCGCCTTAAGGTAGTACGAGCGCGCAATCTTGATTTCTATAGATTTTGTTCAAATTTTAACCAGACATTGTTCATATCATCATGCATGTTTGAGTGAAATTTCAGAACAGTCGACTATTTAGATTGGGAGACAATGGGTTTTAAAATTGCAACTTTTACCACTGCAGGGTCTGCATTGTAATTTCGACAGATTAATTTTCCGTAAAAAATATTTGTCCCCTATAATAAGAGAACATATGGCAACACCGCATCGTTCCATGTATCCAATAACATGAATTTGCGCGGTATATTTAAAATAATACTACAAGACAAATTTTTATTTGGAAGTAATTTTTAATCGAACAAAGTTTCTAATTAGTTATGAATAAACCAAAACTTTTATTAGTTAATAAAGATAACATAAACAATATAAAATATTAATATTTATCATGCAAATATTTTTTTATGACAAAATTTTTTACTTTAGGAACAGGATAATTATTTTTTTCTCGAAATATTGAACAATACTGTTCTGCGGTGTTGCCATATATCTTATTATTATAGGGGACAAATATTTTTTACGGAAAATTATTCTGTCTAAATTTCCATGCAGACCCTGCAGTGTTAAAAGTTGCAATTTTAAAGCCCATTATCTCCCAATCTAGATTGTCGACTGTTCTGAAATTTCACTCAAACATGCATAATGATATAAACAATGTCTGGTTAAAATTTGAACCAAATATATAGAAATAAAGATTGCGCGCTCGTACTACCTTAAAGCAAAAACTCAATTTTCGACAGAAAAAAGGACAATTATTTATCAATCAATAATGTTATAATTAACTGATGGAAAAACACGTGCGTATTTCTCTTCGGAATGTTATTTTAAAGATGTGCTTAAAATTTGGAGTAAATAGAATGAAAATTAATGGAGTTATGCTGCGTGACGTTTTGAAAAACTGTGTTCCGAGCAAAAGATCAACGTCTCGCACGCGGGCTTGCGGGCCTTTCTTATAGGTACCAATCTTTTTCCCCGTATTTTATTATCCATCTTATTCCAGATGGTTCAAAGGATCTCTTCAGCCAATACTTTTTTTTTTAATGAAAATTCTACATTGCCGTTACCCCTTAAAGGGTTATGCCTAGTTGTGAAAAGTCGAAAAATCGATTTATCACAATTGACGAAAATCATCTCCCAAGTCGGTGCGCAAAATATCTCAAAAACTACTGCATTGAGCTTTCTGAAATGTTTCGGCTTTTTTCTATATGTAAAAATATAGTATTTTATCGAAATTTTGTTCCCATGTATACTTTCGATTTAATGAACGAAAAATGCCCATTTTTTCGCCAAAACTTTTTTCGAGCCTCACACTTTGAACAATCGCCATTTATTCAAAACATGATACCTCGAAAATGTCTTCAGTTAATCGTAAGATAAACTAATATACTACCAAAATCTGTTCGATTTTTTTATATTGGACAACCCGGTTCAGAAGGGCAGTGCTCACCGCAAAAGATATTTTCAAGGGGTGCTTCCCGCACATTGGCTGTAAATCGATTATAATTTAACATTTTTTCACAAAAAAAATTACAGACTATTCTTCAGATAATACCGTAAAATAGGGTTAAATTAACATTAAGGGTAACTTTGACCGTTTTTGGAGCGACAAAATACAGTGTAAATGTGTGCGCATTTAAATGTGTCCAAACTTGATTTTCAAGTTTATTATAATGCTGCTAAGGTTGACTTTGATCCCGATGATAATTATAAGACTGATTAAGTGCCTATAATAGTGGGTACAGTGCCTAGGTACTTGATATTTTTATTTAAAATGTTTCCTTAACAACGATGACGGTAAATATTCGGAAGTGGGGCTCCTGCTATAATCAGGCTAATTTTGGTTTGGGTTTGTTTGGGTTAGCCTGATTTTAACAGGAGCCCCACTTCCGAATATTTACCGTTTTTTTATAGCAATTGATTAGAAATAGTTTTCGTTGAAGAAAAGCGAACTTTTTTCAGCACCTTTGCGTTTACGTCATTGTCAAAATTACAAAAAAATATTCATACGAAAGTTTCATCATTATACTAAAATGTAGTGTAAAAGTATTATACTAAAATGTACTGTATTATAGTACAGTATAATATTTTTCGATTCATCCAAACAACCCCAAGCAACCTCAGACAACCCCAAATAACTTCAAACAACCTCAAACAACCCCAAATAAAAATTGGCCTGATTCTAGCAGGAGCCCCACTTCCGAATATTTACCAAGGTGACAATTAGATTGTAAAAAAACTGTTGTTTTTAATTTAATTCCACGCATAATGCATAAAATATTATTTTTGAATCAAAATTGTGCGAAAGTAACCCTTCATCTTTGACATAAGTTCCATTTCAATGCCTTTTCAAAGAAACCCCACACTCGAGGTTACTTTGACACTTAAAAAAATGGTCGGGGGGGGTGAAGCTTTACTTTCTTGTATATTTGCTAGCAAAAGGACACATTGTTCTGTTGGACCAAAAAATTCGGAATTTAGTATATTAAGCAGAAGTAAAGTACAAAAAATTTCCAAAACCTGTTTGAAGCAATCCCATTTTACGGTACTTCTTCGAACGCTTAACTTTTGTAGAAATTCGTGATCACGATTATCTATTTCAGAAATCCCAAAAATAGAGAGTTGTTTTCGACTGTTGCAACTAGGTATATCCCATCGATCGCGTTTCCAATTGACGACTCACTTTTAGACGATTAATACCGCCGCAAGCTGCCGCACTCTCGCTACCCGCCAGGTCGACCAAGTGGAGTTTGCTGCCACCCTGAAAACGTTCGCTTGTAGGTGGAACGTTCCTCGACGCGTCCGTTGCCGATTGTCCGATATTGCTCGACGACGGTCGGAGCGATACGGTGAGAAGTGCGTGGCTGCGGCTACTCGTTGGATTTTGCAGGGTCGAGGCCGTCTTCCGGGCTCTCGTGCCCTCCTCGACTCGCGATATCAAGGATCCCAGCGTTGACACAGGGTGATGAGTCAGACCTGGACACATTTTTTGCAGCGAATCCAGATGAAAAGCCAGCTCACACAGCCCGTGCAGTAATTACGAGACAACGTTCATATTTGCAACGAACACCTATGGCAAAATACTTATCGTGTGGCAAAACTTACTGCCGTCCGATTCTGATGAAATTTGGCATCAATCTTTCTAACCTCACGGTCTGAAAGATGACCGCAGATGTTCTTGGAAATTTAAAAAAAAAGTATTTGTGATTGCAAAATGTAGCCACTTTTTCGAAAAATGCAATTGGCAGCGTAATGATAAAGTCAGCCATGTTGCAATAGGGTATTACACCCGTTTTTTTTAAGGGTGTCTCAATTTGATTCTTTTGTGGCAATGAACTACTAGAATGTTTATTTCTATTTTATGTACTCGATAACCCGACTAGAAATTAACGTTGGGTTTTGTACAGTTCATTGCTGGGTCAACCCAATTCCTTGCTGGGTCATTATCGGGCTTACCTATCAGGTTCTTATAGGGTGTGTAACGATCTTCTAGGGTTTTCTTTGGGTTCTATCAGGTTTTGCCTGGGGTAAGCCCAATTTTTTGTTGGGTTCTTATCGGGCTACCCTAACCGGTCCTACCGTTAACCCACTGAAATCAGTAGCGTTGCATGGATTTGGATTGAGAATTTTTTAGAACGTTATGAAAATGGGAAAAATCGGGAATGAGTTGGTAAAAAAATAACCTACCCTTCATTGATTGAATTCACAATTTATCGTTCTTGTTTGGTTTTATTTATTTATGCTTACATGTAAGCAAGAACACTTTTGATTAATTTTTAAATCGCATATTCATTTTTTGATTAAAGATAGAGGAACTAAAGAGTACAAAATAAATTGCTAAGTACGGACACAAAGCATAACAAAAAATAAAATGTCTCTACGCTTATCAAAATATATATGTGAAAAACTTGATGAAAAATTATGCTCCGAATAAAAATGAAAAAAATTCCGAATAAAAACGTAGAAAATTTCTACAATGAAAAAAAAAATCTCATAAGATCCACTCATTATTGCAGTATCTATGAAAAATGTATTTGTATATCTATTTATTATTGCGAAGTATAAGGTTTATATATTCATCTATGACTCATGTGGCTACCCGTAAATAAACATTGTTGGGACCTTACATCATTACCTTATCCAAACCCCAGATGGGATAACCCTGTTAAAACGTTATAAGGACGTTATTGGTACTTCCCATCGCAGGGTTGTCCCAATACTATCTGTATCAGGACCTTGAGAGGCATTCCCTATTTAGGGTTCACCTGAAAAGGTCCTTGTGCCGTATAGGGTTGTGAAAATCTTCCCTATGAAAATTTCTAGTCGGGATGTGTCATAAAAATGCATCGCAAATTTCCGTGCGAAAACGCTAACCGCCATGCTGCTTCGTTTCGTGACGTCACTTGCACAGTAAACATCGACGCTGCGCCAATTGTAAATACGTAAATTTTGTTAGTTGAAAGTGAGTTACATTCCCTATCATTGGTGTCTTTTTCATAAATGTAAGAATACTAATGCAAAAACACCGGGAAAGTTGTGGATTAAGGAGGTACGATCACTTTCACGGGGTCAAAAAAGAGTGTAAATTTATTTTACCTACAGCTGCTCTGATTGATGTTTACTTATGTTGATTATTCGTATTATCGATTATAGTGTGCCAAATGTTGTGGTAACTGATGCATTTATTGCACGTGAAGAAATAAAAACTGAAAAATTAGATTGTCAACGGCTCAGCAGTAATCGTCGTAATAATAATATTAACATATCCACCATAAAAACGGACTAGAGAGAGAAAAAAAAAAGCCGGAAACCTATTAAAATAGGCTTGAAGTACCTCAGCGGAATTAACACGATAAGCGCAATGCATATTATTGATACTTGATAAATGATAAAACCATAAATTGTTGTTTGGATATTTTGTGGCGTCTTCTATTCAAAGTAATTGCAAAACTTAGCTAGGTTATGTTCGCCAAACATCAAATATTAGCTGTACTCGCGATGTTTCGAAGCTGTGGGTAAGGATGCTCGATGTACATCGATGTATCGAAATCGTCGATTTTTTCTATTCGATGCATTGAATCAATTCGATACATCGCTTAAGACGGAATGACACCTCATCGCGGTCGGTATGGTAGAACAGAATTATAGATACCCAAAAATCTCTGAAACGGCTCTTCAGATCCCGTCGAAACTTTGCAAAGCGACGTCAAATAGATAGACGAACAGCTGTCTGCCCCTCAAATTTTCTGAATTTGAGAAAAAAAAAACGTAGATTGGTTTATCATGCGGAACTCGAGACTGAAAAGATGAAAAATCAGATGTTTGGCTAATGTCACGACTTAGAGAAAAGTTAGACCGGGTAGCCACATAAAAAACGAACAATTTGAACTCTCAATCACTGCACTTCGTTGCATATCTTAGGAGAAAAGTGGTAATCTAGATTTGTCGTATAATTGTTGATAATTGCGAGCAAATGTCGCCCGAACTTCGACGTGCTCAGTTCACGACAATTCCGCGCGCGGTGCTCGCCGCGTGGTCTGCAGACGACGCGCACCGACACGCACGCGCACATGCGTTGCGGAGCGTGTCGAGGCCCGTGGAAGGCGAGACGCAATGTTTCCGCGCGCGTCGGCGACGAACGCGCGTGGTGACATCCGCCGGTGGGGCGCAGAAGCTCGATTGAGTTCTGCCCTACCGGTCGGAAGCCGGGGCCGCATCGAAGTTTCGCGTCGGGTGTCATTCCGTCTTAAGCTTGCGAGAGACATCCAAAGACATAGTCCGAAAAAACTCATTGTTGTTTTCTGAAGTCCAGATAACTATTTGAAAACGTGCAACTATGACAAACGAGAATATATAGTTGTTGACGCTTTCTTTTACAGGTTAGAGAGTGATACGTCTACCGCTTTCTTTGTTTACTATGTCAACGACGTCACGTCGGAATCCATTATGGCGGTTACCGTTTCGCATGTTCGTTGAACAGATAGAAAAAGTATTTTTTTAACGAATTATCAAATTTATTTTGTCTTTATAAATGAAAACCAATATTATTCGATTGGTTATTGCGAAAAATACCTTATTTATAGATCTTTAGTATTTTTCGTTCACAGAGTAAAATACCCTATTTTACTGCCAATGAAGTATCGTTAGTTTCACTGTACTCTTTTGTTACCATGGACGTTTGTTGTAAATATCATCAATTTTCCTCTCGATGCGTAAGAGCAAATCTTTTTTTATTTACCCTGAACGTACGGACCCAAACGGGGATGTTCTCGCACTCTGAGTCCTAAAGAACTCGCCGATGGCCGGAGCAAATCCCTTACCCTCTCGTTGTACACCTCCAAATAACTGTTGAAAAAAAACAGCAGATGCGTCGCACATTAAAAATCGACGCTCTTCAGTCAGGCCGGAATTAACATAAGAAATATTTATTTAAAGAAAACTATTATCAACGGGCAAATAATTTTTGGATTATTTTCTCCTGTCATAGCGCTGACACGTGAACTCAGATTTGAATAAAAAATTGGGAAAAAATTCAAAAAGTTATAAAACGGTTCGAATAAAATAAACGGTTAAATTATTTGGAAAATAGAGAAATTGTGGACAAAGCGATAAGGTCGTAAGGTGTTGTTACGACGTTCACATTGACTTTAAGGTGCTTCGACCATCGTAGTCGTACGTTTGCGTAACGATAATTGGGAGCTACTCTCGACGGGGGCGCGCGATGACTCACAGACCGTCAAGTCCAATAAATAGGATCGAGCAACGAGACCTGGGACTTCTCGCACGTATCCCGTCTCGTGTACTCGAACGTTTTCCGGCACGATGTTCCGAAACCAACGGGATTGCAAAAGCCTTGTCGGGTTTCTCAACGTCAATTACGAAGCACTTTTTCTTCCGCGACCTAGACCTTCCCCTCCCTTTCCGCCCGCGCTTTCGAGTCTGGGAAGTAGCGAATATTTTATACCGGAAGAAAAGTACAAAAATATTTGTCGCGAATCGAGACGTGCAGTCTACAGACATTCCACAAAACTAGAAGTTAAGGGGCCAGTCCACTGTGAAAATTTTAAATTTTCAATTTGAAAATTTCACTTGAAGAAATCGACGATGATGAGCAATCAGAAGGGATTTGTACGGTGCAGGAATTGCCGATTGAGTTTAGGTAAGAATTTTTCACAGAATAAACTTCAAACGTGTTTTTCTCGAAACAACGTTTTCAAAATCCAGCTCCATCGTATCTCTAAAACTGATAAACCGATTCTCTTGAAATTTGAACCACATATTGTGAACATGATTCGCAACAAGATGACCCTCGATGGTTTTAAAATTTTTACTCTTCTGGCGTAAACGGCGCAAAAAACCCATTTTTTTATTTTTTTTCGTTTTTCATCTGCCATTTTTTTATTTTTGGATAAAACTTTATATCCGAGGGTCATTTAGTAGCTGCTGTCATATTGAATCTAATGAACTTTGATTTTTTTGTTTCAGACAAGCCGTTTCCGAGTTGTGATGGAGCTACTTAGTCCACCTATTTTTGCGGCGTTACGTTAAACTATAGTTTTTTTTACTAAAAAATGAATAAAAATGAATTAATTTTTTTTTTTTCGTGTTTTTCAAGACTTTATTTATCAAGCCCAGCAACTATTATATTCATATCTGCTATAAAATCCTCAAAAAAAAATCGCGAACATAGCCTTTTTTCGTGGCTCCAGAGTGGACTGGCCCCTCAAATTCACGGGAGCTGCCATTTGTATTGCTAGGAATAGAAAGTGAGAGACCAAAAGAGTCAGCGAGCGCGGAACGCGCGCCTGATGGGGTTACTCTAAAACTCTTCCCCTTGAGGCCTTTTGCGTTCTTATTGGGGGGGGGGGGGGGGTCGGACTGTATATTATTGCTACGTTCGGCTGTAAAAGCGTATTTTTTTTCATTAATCTTTAAAAATGGCAGAGTATAGCACGGTCATCTAAACTGCATTTTCAAACCTCGCGTAACTCATATAGTACAGCCGTGCTGTCGCTGAAAAACCCGCAATAAGAAAAAATTAGAAGGCCAATTTTTTGACAGGTGATTCTGTAAGTGCCGCGGGTACTACATCCAAGTTTGCCTAAAAATCGGGGTGCAGGTTTTTTTTAGGGGATGAAGGGAGGTGGAGGTGGATTGATGCCAACCTACAACTCCTACGAGGTCGGCAACGTAAGACGAAATGTTCAGAAAAATCCGGGATTGAGTGTTGTCCACAGCGCCGAAGTCGTGGCAGTTCATTTTAGGGGTGAAAAAGTAGGGTGCAAATTTTGAAAAAAAAAAAACAATCTTGATTCAATAACTCTTTAGAATAAATTCGTACACTTTTTGTTCAAATAGGAACGTTATAGCCCTTGAAAAGACGCGTCGATCGAGTATTTGATCATCATTCTTTAATAATATCTTCAATCCGAAAAAAATGGTTAAAATACGAAAAGAAAATTGTTTATCGAATAACTCAAAAACAATCGATTTTTCGGGCATGGTTTAAATGTACGGAATGTAGAGAATAATTTTCTGTATATTTTAGTTTCTATGAACCACCTTTGAATTTTGCTTTTGACAAACCCTCTCAGGGGTTGAAACTAAAAAATTAAACTCTGGGAAAACTATTGACCGCACGAATTCACTGTCGTGGAACCATCTGTAGCTTGAACCCTCAGCTACATTGTTGTCCGCAGCGCCAAACTCGTATCGCTTTATTTTCGGTCAATAGTTTTCCCAGAATTTCATTCTGAATTTTCAACCTCCGAGAAGGGTTGGAAAAAGCAAAATTTAAGGGTGGTCCATAAAAACGAAAATATAGAGAAAATTATTCTTTGCATTTCGTACATTCAAACCATCCCCGAACAATCCATTGTTTTTTAGTTACCCAATAAACAATTTTTTTCGATGTTTCAACCATTTTTGGGGGGTGAAAATATTATCGGAGAGGGATGATCAAATACTCGATCGCCGCGTCTTTTCAAGGGCTACAACGTTCCCATTTAAACAAAAATTGTATCAACTTTTCCTAAAGAGGTATCAAATTAAAGCTAATTTTTCAAAATTTCACCCCCAACATGAACTGCCATGACTTCGGCGCTGTGGACAAAAATAAAGCCCGGACTTTTCTGAGCATTTTGTCACCCGGCGCTGACCTCGTAGGGGTTGTCCTTTGGCATAAATCGGCCGCATTCCCCCTTCATCCCCTAAAAAAATCCTACCCCGGTTTCTGGGCAAACTTGGATTTAGCACCCGCCGCAGCTACAAAATCACTTGTCAAAAAACTAGCCTTCTCCCAATTCTTTCCGATTCCAATATACAGCACGATTGTGCTAATAGTAGGGGTGTGCGGGTACCCGATTGACTCGGGTACCCGGTGTCCGGGTCGGGTCGGGTACCGGACGGGCTTCGTTTTTGCATTACCCGCCTCTATCGGGTACCCGAATTTTTCGGGTACCCGAATTTTTCGGGTAGCCCGAATTTTTCGGGTAGCCCGAATTTTTCGGGTAAATTCGGGTTCAAAAAAATCAGTTGGCACTGAACAATTCATAAAAACTCACCGGGTGGGTCGATTTCAGCCCCCCCCCCCCTGTGCTTATTCGAAGCGAGAAGAATGTAACTTTTATTTGACGTTTTGAAATTAAAAATACGCTAGAAGGACTCCTAGCGAAAATATATTTAAAATTGAAATACTATTTCGATATGATCCGCGAAAATTGACCTTTTTCACTCCACCCTACGGACACACACACACACACACGCGCGCACGCACCCACGCACGCACGCACACACACACACACACACACACACACACACACACACACACACACACACACACACACACACACACACACACACACACACACACACACACACACACACACACACACACACACACACACACACACACACACACACACACACACACACACACACACACACACACACACACACACACACACACACACACACACACACACACACACAATAACCGCACTAGTCGAAATCGCCAAATCGGAATCGGTATGATTTGCCTCGTACATCTCCAAATTAAATTTTACTTGCGAATGAGACGCATAGTTTTAATTCTGATGTTAAATTAAAAGAAAAATTAAAACTATACGTCTACGTATCAAATCAACCAAACAATATATGCTTCAAAGGTATCTCCGGTTTCGCTGCCAAACTCAATCGGGCAACTCGTGGATATAGAAATATCTAAACTATGAAAGTAAATCTATCGTCGTCTTCTGCAATCTTCGACTAATAATTAAGGTGTAACGGCTTATATTGAATTGCAAAGATAAAGTGACAGAGGAGAGAGTTGAAAATGAAAAATTAGAAGTTCATAAAAAAATACACTTCGAGAGTCACTTACAATACCTACGCAAAAGTTTTACGAATACATGGATTACTGTAAAGAAGATGATAGTTGAATGAATGTAATAATAACAATCATTGAACATTTTTGTGTGTGTGTGTGTGTGTGTGTGTGCGTGTGCGTGTGCGTGTGCGTGTGCGTGTGCGTGTGCGTGTGCGTGTGCGTGCGCGTGCGCGTGTGCGTGTGCGTGTGCGTGCGTGTGTGTGTGTGTGTGTGTGTGTGTGTGTGTGTGTGTGTGTGTGTGTGTGTGTGTGTGTGTGTGCGCGCGTGCGTGCGTGCGTGCGTGCGTGCGTGCGTGCGTGTGTGTGTGCGTGTGTGTGTGTGTGTGTGTGTGTGTGTGTGTGTGTGTGTGTGTGTGTGTGTGTGTGTGTGTGTGTGTGTGTGTGTGTGTGTGTGTGTGTGTGTGTGTGTGTGTGTGTGTGTGTGTGTGTGTGTGTGTGTGTGTGTGTGTGTGTGTGTGTGTGTGTGTGTGTGTATGTGTGTGTGTGTGTGTGTGTTTGTGTGTCCGTAGGGTGGAGTGCAAAAGGTCAATTTTCGCGGATCGTATCGAAATAGTATTTCAATTTTTAATATATTTTCGCTAGGAGTTCTTCTAGCGTATTTTTAATTTCAAAACGTCAAATAAAAGTTACATTCTTCTCGCTTCGAATAAGCACAGGGGGGGGGGCTGAAATCGACCCACCCGGTGAGTTTTTATGATTTGTTCAGTGCCAACTGATTTTTTTTAACCCGAATTTACCCGAACAATTCGGGCTACCCGAAAAATTCGGGCTACCCGAAAAATTCGGGCTACCCGAAAAATTCGGGCTAACCGAAAAATTCGGGTACCCGATCCGAATCATAGTCTAATTACCCGACCCGACCCGACCCGACCAATTCTGCTACCCGCACACCCCTAGCTAATAGTTAAAGAAAACTAATCGACCAATTCTGACGAAAATTGGTATGAATCTTTCTAATCTCATTTTCTCAAATATCACCCTAAATGTTATTGAACATTTCAAGAAGGTATGTTTTATTTCAAAATGCAGCCTTTTTGCGGAAAACTCAATTTTTTTGTGTCAAAGCGTACCATTTCATCGATTTTTAACATTCCTCACTTTTTCTTGGTTCATATTCTGCGTATTAGTATTATTGAAAGAAAAATCCACGTTGGTTTTCGTCAGATTAAACCCGCCGTGTCAGTGTGTCACGCCGTCTGATAACAGCCGCTGCAACCGGTTTAGAAGACCGTGCCACACCTCCGCGATTTGTAAAGACTATTTTTAAAAAATACCATGTAACGGCCGAAAGTAGTAATAAACCATATCCTACGTCTCAGAAATGGTGAACAAATCTTCCCTTTGAAAAGACATGATAAACGTCAACAATGTTTTCCTCGCCAAAGGTATCTCCCCGTTAAGAGACCACCTCCGATTTTCTTGAAACTCATATATGTGATGAAGCATTGAAAACTATTAGGCACTTGTTATTTTATCAACGGAGAAAACGGTTTTAGGGGGGAAACCACCCCTCAAAGAACGACGTGTCGAGGAGTGATTTTGCAGTGTCACCCCAAGTAGTCCACCGATCTGAATGAAACCAAAACCAAAAATCGCAGTGATACCCCTTTTTTGAAGGGTGGTTTGCCCCCTTAAAACTGTTTTTCCACCGATAAAAAAACATATGAGTCTATTAGTTTTCAATGCTTTACCACAAATATGAGTTTCAACAAAATCGAAGGTGGACACTTGAGTGATGCTTCTGGTTACAATCATTCTATGCGGTGTTATTGTTGCATCGGTTGCTATATTGTTGCTACGGTATGCAAATTGTTGCATCGACTGACATACGTATAAGTGGGACAAAGTAATTATGACAATATTCGACTTCGAGCACCGTGTTGTTAGCAGCCTATTTCCGCCATACTTAAAATAATACAAACCACGTTGTCTTTGAAACATGATGTTGAAGTTTGCGTCGTTGGAATACAACGAAAGTTAATTTTTTTCTGTTGCTTACATTTTTTTCGCCGATTTAAGGTACGAAAATCACTCAAACGATTTTCCGTTAAGTAACCCACGATCTAAATCAATAAAGTTATAGATTATAATAAAAATAAAGAAATCAAGAAAAGTCGAAAGAACTTTGGTGGCATTTCAGCGATCTGAACTTCAGCTCCGTTCTAAAATGAACTTTGGATCATATGAATGCAATTATATTGAGGGGTTAAGGGCTAGGATACTCAATATGAATGCAATCATATTGAGGGATTAGAATACTGTGAAAATTTTAAACAATCGCTCGTTTCTTGAGGCACTTCAAATTAAAGAGGAAGCTGAAACATGTGGTGCAGGAATCGCAGATTGAAGGTGGTTACATCGATACAATTGCTTGTGATTACACAATACATACAATACATCCGTACAACACAAACTCGTGATTACACTAATTACAATTGCTGGTGAAATTTTGAACGCCTTTTTCTCAAAACTATGTTTTTTCAAACGGTGTACAGGATTTCTCGACGTCGAATAAACGGATTGACTTCAAATCTGGTATACTTATTTAGTGTAATAGTAGTTTAGTCTTGACAGTCGTTTTTTACCTATACTTTTTATTCCATTAATTATTAACAGCAATGACGCCATTTTTTCTTGAAAAAATGTTAAAATTTTTTTTTTTTAATTTGATTATTCAAACACGATAACAAAAAATATCGGTCAAGTCTTATTTATATTATCTATTTTGAGGAAAAAACTCGTTTTTTTTTTGTTTAATATCAACCTGGCCAAAATCAAGTACACCGTTGAGCCCCTCACGTTCAAAGGTTCTTCACAAGATTAATTATAATTTATTTAATTATTGATATCTTTAATGAAATTTGCTACACAACTTTGCTTATATACATACAAATAATAGTCCAAACGATTTTTCAATCATCTTACTCATTCATTCAAAATAATTTTTTTTACAACCCTGATATTCGGGTCCTCATAGTAGCCTAACGCCTTAATATTAGATGAAGTAGAAGTTCTGAGCGTTTTTTCGCTGTATTTCTACGATGAAATTAACATAGTTAGGATTATCCGATTTAGATCAAATATGCACCGATTTGTTCGATAACTTTTGTCCATTTTGGAGGCAATTCCCTAATGCCGCGATTGAAGATGTCCTCGGTCCTATTGGTGAAAAAAACTTGACCAGCTTATTTTTACAAGTCTCTCTTAAGGCCAATTTTGTACCATCAAGAAAATTATACAAATGCTTAAAAAGGCCTGCCGTTGTCTTAAGGGGTGAGGTGCAGTCAAAGGCGTGAAAATACGAGCATTTTCAATAATTTTTTTTTTATAGTAATTAAGTTTGTTTTAAACAAGTGGTTACACAGACTTTTTATGTTATGATTATTTATAAAAATATTGCCATCTTCGTCGGACTCCCTTCGACATGTAGTGCTGTAGAAATAAATATAAAAAAAAAAACAAAAAAAATCATTAGTTTAATAATAAATCTAGTCCTGAAACGAAGCTTTTTTTTTAATTAACACAATGGCGGCTTCCAACACATAACTTTCGATTTTCGACCAAAAAATTGCTCGTTTATTGTTTAAAAAAATAGAAATTTTCAACAAAAATAAAAATCCTTCGATTAAGGATTAGTTTTTAATGCTATCAATAAGCATACCAAATATCATTAAAATCCATCGAGTGGTTTTTTAATTATAGTGGTCACCGACTTGAGAAACATAGTTTCGAGAAAAACGCGTTTAAAGTTTTTCGATGTGAATACGGTATTATATGTTCGTAAAATGTTGAGCTCGATGGATGAAGCTAAACATTTTTAATGTATTTTGATCCGCTGAATCCGAATATCACAATTTTTTGCCGAAAAGTCGAGCATTCAATTGTTTATAGCCAATTGTTGAAACAATTTTTCAAAAAATTAAAGTTTTTCGGGATGAATTATTTTTTTTTTTTTATATTTTGGGTAATTTTGAAACGAAAGTATTTTTTATAAAATTTTGCTTAAGCTGATAGTTTTTGAGAAATAAATTTTTGACAATTTCTGAAAGAGTTTTCCAATTTTACACTTGATTTATGTATAGAAATACTAATTAAAAAATTACATCGAATCATCAATTCCTGGCCCATACAAAAGGGCTTCTGCCGATGTGGAAGCTTCCAAAATATCAATTTGTTGTTGTCTTTGAAGCATTCTGCCTTCCCGAGTATTATCGTTAATAATAATGGGGGGGGGGGGTCGAAACCGGTTGCTTGCAGCTGCCGTCCGCTACCTGCCATGGGGACCCGACGCCTCTTTACTAATTGTGGAATATCCCGGAAACTATTCATCGGATTGACTTGAAATTTTCAGGAAATATTTTCGAAACATCATACTTCAAGAAAATGTTTAAAAAATATATTTTTTTGAAATTCTGACTGCATCTCACCGCTTAATAGAACACAACACCCTTCCTATTGGCCAATTCTGGCCGCTTCTGGTCGATCGCCTGCTTCAATATGGTCAGTTGTTGGCAGTAGAGGTCCGAATTCATTATTTGGCCCGATTGGAGCAGCTCATAGTGGCTGATTCCCTCCCAATCCCACTAAACACGCAGCAAAACCTTCTTGGCCGTTAACCCGAGCTTGGCGATCGTTTGGGCCGGCTCACCGCCATTGGACCACGATCTTTTTCGACTGTTGTTCTCGTATGTGGACCATTTTTCAGCGCCAGTCGCCATCCGCTTAAAAAATGGGTCGATTTCGTTACGTTTCAGTAAAGAATCGCAGGCATCAATTCGGTCCAAAATGTTCTTTTGCGTAGATTCGTGTGGCACCCATACATCGAGGTTCTTCTTGAGACCAGCTGTATGCAAATGGCTCCAAACGGTTTTCTGGCTAATCTTCAGTTCCTGGGCAATGAAATAAGTGCTCACATGCCGGTCCGACTCGACGATTTCCATGATTTTATCGACATTTTTGGCGATTGGCCTACCAGAGCGCGCCTCATCTTTGACGTCCATATTACAAGAACGGAATCGTTGGAAGCACCGCTTCGCTGTTGCATTCGATACTGTATTGGGTCCATGAACAGCACATTTTTTTGGTCGCCTGCTCCGCCTTTTCACCTTGGTCGTAGTGATACTGAAGGATGTATCGAATTTTATCGTTTTTCACTTCCAATTTGGAACGCTGTAACACACAACTGGCTTCACCAAACACAAAACTGCCAAAGAACTTTTTATTAAATCGTCATATGGCATAATCCGATGCGTTGTATACATCGTGAAATATGCCTCACTAAAGGCATCCAGCGGAAAACGCTTCGAACTTTTTACTTGACCTAATATAAAGTTCATTCCGCAGCCTGTCGTACACTGGAAATCGACTGTTCGTTAAAAAAAAATCATATACCATCCTCAAAACAGCCAAAAGTACTGATAGTCAACATCGTATAGATACAACGAGTTCGAAACAAACTTTCGCCATTTATATGTGCGTGGGTGGCCACAACGATACCTCAATACAGTCATATAATACTGTTCGATTATATTCGAGAAATTGTTTTTTTCAGTGCTGTGTAGACACGCAAACCGGATGTGTCATTCTTGACACATCTTTGCAAATTCGTTTTTGATAGCTTTCATCAAGAATGAATTTATGTAGTGAAGATTACGGCGGTTGTTGGCGCTTAAAAAACGGGGTTAAACCAGCTCGTATTTTTTTTTTCGTTTCGTAGCTCTGACCTCCCAATTCCATTTTTCCGAAGAAACATCGACGTGGGCGAGAATGACTTGGCCTCGTTACTATCAATGGACGTACCTGAAGATTGCTCATATCGGGCTTTGCAAAGGCAGCAGAGATTACCCGGAGGGAATTAAAGACAGAATAGGTACAAGCAATTCTTCCGGACCCATAAAAAACGGAGCAAAAAAAGAAAAGTAAATTGCACGTTCTTTCTTAACGTCGATATATACCTGTGTACGATACATAACTATGAAGGGTTGAAAAATGTGTGTACGAGTGTTGCCTTGACCCCGAATTTTTATATCGCGATTCTCATCGTAAGCTCCACCAGGATTTCCTACTTGTTTTGGTTTGCCTCGTTTGGAGATTAACAAACGTGGACGACTAGAATGATAGTGCCGAGTTCGTAAAAATAGGATAAAACTGGTCAAATTCATATATCCACTTCAAAGGCTATCGCGAAAGATATGGAAAATGGCGATCACCCGAAAAATACTCTTGATAAACCAACGTGTGAACTTTAGAGATAGCGCGATTTGGATTTTTCGATCATTTTTTTATGCTGAGATTAAGAAGGATTTCTGACATTGTTAAGGCTGAACACCATTGTGACGGGTCAAAAAATCAATTGTTTTTACATATTACCATAGTATACATATTCAAGAATATGTGAAAAAAATAGAAGTTAAAATATCCAAAAATGACTTTATAGATAGTTTTAGATAGATAGACTTTATAGATAGTTATAGATCATTTAACGAGAGCACGTAGCACGATGATTTACCTATGAGACATTTTACCGTAGCTCGTGGCACAGAATGGTGTTCCAGATTTTTTTTGTAAAATTGTACCTGATGGCAGAAATATCCACACCAATTTTTAGATTTTCGTCTATTCTCTTTTAGGAGTTACAATTTATCAAAAAATGTCGATTTCGAAAGATTTGGAAACGTTTAAACGCTGATAACCTGAACTAATTGAGATATCGACAAATGTCGCTATATAATTTTTTTTTATTTCGAAGCGTACTTTCGTTAAAAAATATGAAAAAGAGATCAATGTCAATGGTTTTTTGCTTCTGCAGCGAAAACTATTTTTTTCGAAATCATTGCCATTTTTTTTTTTTAAATTCCCTAAAATAGGGCGACCCATTCTATGATTTTTAAGACTAGTCTCATTATGGGCCCATTTTTCCTTCTATTTTTTCGAATTAGTCATATTTTTTGAGAAGATGTTTATCATTTTGATCCCCAACAATTTTTTTATTTCTGGATCGGCTTCGTCAGGCCTTAAGCGGTTTATTTTTTATTGGTGCGGAATTTAACCAAAAAAGAAACATTTTTTAATGAAAAGTCATTTTTTCCATATATAAGTAAAAATTCCGCAAAAATTGCAATTTTTCAGCACCCGTAATTGTCTGTTTTTTTTTCGCAAAACGCCTACGTACCACGAGAACTACATTTAAACAAATTACAACAAAAAAAATTTTAAACCAACCATTGTCGTTTTTTTATACAGAATCTTTTATGCGAAATTATACCGTAGTAAAGTTTTTTTTAAATATTTACTCGAAGTGTTGAGTTCAATATATGTTTAATAACATACCTTTTTCCCAAATCCCAAATAAATAATCCAGATGACAAAAAAATCGGAAAAACGATATTGTTCGGCCCGTCACAGTGGTGTCCTTTAACGAAATCTTTTTTCCAGAAAGTTAGCTAAGAGTTAGAAACTACAAGAATGTATCGATGAAAAGTTGTTTAGTTGATATGAATACACGTGAAAGAAATTTGGAGGGCAGCCATAAAAAAATTCGGGGCCCATGAGAGTTTGAACATGGATTTCCTACTAAGGCTTTCCACAACACAATCGGACTAGGCCCCGACAGGA
The DNA here is from genome assembly GCA_951751655.1 of Ophion costatus. Lineage (NCBI taxonomy): Eukaryota > Metazoa > Arthropoda > Insecta > Hymenoptera > Ichneumonidae > Ophion > Ophion costatus. The sequence goes on from OX632356.1 coordinate 27,379,758, forward strand.
AAATAACAGGGTTGGGTAATTGATTCAAAAAGGTCGTAGCGAGGAAAATGATAGCGGGCCCAGACGGCATTCATCAGGGCAGTGGGTGTTACAGGGTATACAATGTATTTGCAAAGTTATTTTTAAGAATTTCTAGTTTTTAGACTTACTTCCATAGATGTGATATACTTAACGTTCAAGGTATCAATAAAACACTAGGTTAGGTCACTTAAAATAAACATACACGTGGAATTTTTCTATAAATAGTTTCTATTCTATAAACATTCAGAATGTTTGGAAAATAAATTTCGCAATACAAGAATATATTTTTTTTTTTATAATTCATGCGTGCAGGAATGACAGCACATATGGACGTCCAGCACTGTTTGGTTTCTTCGACATTTTTAATTGAACTAATTTCCGTTCAATGCTCGTGACGGGATAAACATCATCCGCCGAATTTTTTTTAAGATAATTAGCCATTCGTAAACTTTAGATGACTTTGTTGGGTACATAAATACATTTGTTTTTTTTCCACAATTTTGCTTCGATGTACAAACGTTCTTCAGTCTCGTTAAGTCCGAAAATGTTGTTAATCTCCGCGACGTATCCATCACGCAAAATCACAACATTATCTGGCGCTCTCGTACCAATAAATGTGGAATGATTGAAAACAATTTTTTTTTACAATTATTTGTCCATTTTTGAGATACTTCTGACCAATCTCGCTTGATATGTATCCACTAATAAAGCTGATAATTATAGGGCAGTAATAGGGTTGCTTCATGGCTTCAATCGGGTTCTGTTGAGGCAACCAGTCGGGCCCTGATTCATAAGCCTCTTTAGGCCCTCGTCGATAAAGTGTGACCGACCTTCAAGGGACCTGATCGGGTGCCATGTTAGGACCCTTGCAGAGTAAGGAAAATATAATCGGGGCCTAGTCAAAGCCCTGGCTAAATTCTTTCACGGGTACTGATATACTGATATAACAGACACGCGGACCGGTCGTTCGACCGGTTAGGTTCTTTTTTGATTTCTCACAATTATAGAATATATGTCAAAGAAAAAAAAATACCGGAAGAATCATTGTGGGCAGAATTATTCGCAGCATCGACCTCGGAATGTGGTTTTTTTCGCGTATACTCGGCGAAATTTTCAGCTTTCGCTACGGATAATAGGATCTTCAAAACCGATGGACAGGTTTACGCCAGGTCCGATGCCGAGTTACAAGTATTGGAATAGGGTATTACACCTTTTTTTTTAAGGCTGTCTCAATTTGATCCTTTGGTGGCAATGAACTACTAGAATGTTTATTTCTATTTTATGTAATCGATAAGTGTCATAAAAATGCATTAAAAATTCACATTTCAAATTTCCACGCGAAAATGCTAGCTACCATGCTGCTTCGGTTGGTGACGTCACTTGCACAGTAACCGTCAGCGCTGCGCCAATTGTGAATACGTACATTTTTTGGTCGAAAGTGAGTGACAATCCCTATCATTGGTGTGTTGTCCATAAATATAAGAATAGTGGTGTACAAACACCGGGAATGTTGTGGATTAAAATGCCAATTGAAATAAATATGAGGAAGACTTGGTTAAAACTTTCGAGAAGAGATCCAAAGTCATTGTCCGAAAAAAGACTCATTTGTTCTTTTTTGAAGTCCAGATAACTATTTGAAAATTTGCAATTTACTATGACCTACGAGAACATATAGTTGTTGACGCCTTCTTTCGTAGGTTAGTTAGCGATAGGTTTACGGCTTTCTTTATTTACCACGTCAATGATGTCACGTCGGAATCCATTATGGCGGCTACCATTTCGCATGTTCGTTGGACAGATAGAACAAGTATTTGTTTTTAAATGAATTATAACATCTATTTTGTGTTGTTGTAAATTCAAACCAATATTATTCGATTGCTTATTGCGAACACTACCTTTTTAATATTAAATTATTTCCTTATTTTTATTTTATTTTATTTTATTTTAAATATATTCTTAGTATTTTTCTAACGTACAGTAAAATACCCTTTTGTTGGTTGTTTGGCTGGTTTCTGATTTTCGGCGAAATATACATTTTTCGTTTTGTATTTATTTGTAGCCTTTCCAGCCGAATTTTTATCGATGTAGAGACTAAATTTTGTTCCATCCTCGTATCTCAATTTCGTCTGTACGAAAAGTCCTCCGAAAGTCCGAAGAATCGAGGCCAAAGCAATGTGCATGGGAAATTTCGTGAAAACTGACGGTCCCCACTCGGAGCCCTTTACCGGTTGAAAAAAGAATGTTAAATGATTCGAAACATTTACCTCTTCACAGCAAATTCTAATGTCCCGTGGAAGAATTCAGCCAGGGCTTTGACTAGGCCCCGATTATTTTTCCCTTACTCTGTAAGGGCCCTAACATGGCACCCGACCGGGTCCCCTTGAGGCCAGTCACACTTTGTCGACGAGTGCCTTAAGAGGCGTTTGAATCAGGGCCCGACTGGTAATTCAGCTAGGGCTTTGACTAGGCCCCGATTATTTTTCCCTTACTCTGAAAGGGTCCTAAAATGGCACCCGACCAGGTCCCTTGAAGGCCGGTCACACTTTGTCGACGAGGGCCTAAAGAGACTTATAAATCAGGACCCGACTGGTTGCCTCAACAGAACCCAATCGAAGCCATGAAGCAACCCTATTACTGCCCTATAATGATCAACTTTATTAGTGGATACACAGCAAGCGAGGTGTTTAGCAATAATGAAAACTATTTTCTTCAAATAAAGGATTATTTATTATTCACCTCGAAATTATAAAATAAAAAACAAGTTCAGTTTTACAGTTTATATTGTATGCCCTGTAACAACCACTCCCCTGATGAATCCCGTCTGGGCCCTTTATCATTTTACTCGCTACGACCTTTTTTAAATAAATTACCCAACCCTGTTATTTTCCTGTCGGGGGCTAGTCCGATTGTGTTGTGGAAAGCCCTCGTAGGGAATCCATATTCAAACCCTCACGGAGCCTGATTTTTTTTATGGCTGCCCTTCTAATTTCTTTCACGGGTGCCCTATAATGATCAACTTTATCAATGGATACATAGCAAGCGAGGTGTTTAGCAATAATGAAAACTATTTTCTTCAAATAAAGGATTATTTATTATTCACCTCGAAATTTCAAAATAAAAAACAAGTTCAGTTTTACCATTTATATTGTATGCCCTGTAACAACCACTCCCCTGATGAATCCCGTCTGGGCCCTTTACCATTTTATTCGCTACGAACTTTTTAAATAAATTACCCAACCCTGTTATTTTCCTGTCGGGGCCTAGTCCGATTGTGTTGGGGAAAGCCCTAGCAGGGAATCCATATTCAAACCTTCACGGGGCCCGATTTTTTTTATGGCTGCCCTCCTAATTTCTTCCACGGGGTATTGTAATATTGTATAATGCAAATGTAATTTACCAACCAATTACACAGCACCAGTGAAATGAATGTAATTTATTTACCATATTTCTGATATTTACACAAGATACTGAATATTTTCACTGTCACTAAGATTACGGAATGAACATGTCTATCTATCCATTGGTTTTTTTCCAGGCTGAAATTGAACTCATAATAGTTAAGCTAGTAACAAGCCCTTCAGCGTTAATAAGGAAGATCTTAAGGGCTCACACCCCGTAGGAATTTTTGAAAATATCGATGTTTGGTTTTCGAAACATTCTCAGATATAACATTTTCAAAATATGCTCCGAACATTTTAAATCGATCCGTTCAGAATTGAGGGAGCATTTATAGGTAGGTTCCTCAAACCGTCACACCGCGAACCGGCGAGCTTTAATCGCTTTTTTTTCAAAATTACTTTTTCATGATTGGCGACCACGATGTCTCAAAAATCGCTGCAACGATCAACTTCAAATTTGACAAGCTTTTTTACGTATAAAAAAGCAGTTCGTGAACGAAAGAATTATTTTTTCGATGCGAAGTTTTTTTTACCAACAAACAGAGAGAGGTTTTTCACTAATAATCGATACTTTCACTTTAGCCTGCGGCTATTTTTTCCAAAATCAATATTTTATTAACTCCTTTCATGCAAGAACTGAATGCGTTTAATTTCATGCAATTTCATGCAACAACTGAATGTGTTTAATTTCTTTATTTTGGATCATTTGTTTCCGAGCAGCAGTGGTTATCCCAAAGGACTTTTTTCAAACAGTGGTCTCCACAGACCATTGTATCTACCACATTATAAATGTTTTCCATTGCACAAATTGTACAAGATACTTAAAGGCATACTCTTTAAGATCAGCAACAAAAATTCAAAAATCTGAACATGCTTTACCAAAAAAAACGTTCACGAAAATGTAAAGTTCAAGTAAATATTCAATGTAAAACAGTATCATCGGTTTCAATTTTTACCTGACTCATCGTTGTAGGAGTTTCTTCGGGTTATGTGACTATGGATATGTATTAAAATATATTTAAAAACAGGCCCTTTCAACTATATATAAAACGTCGTTTTTTCATAATAACCTTGGTATATAACCCTTAATCTAACGCTCAAATCGATTCTCAACATCCGCAAGAAACAAATTTCCAACATACACGCGAGCGAAGATAACGTCGTGATTAAAGTTCTTCCTCAGTGAGCCCTGATGATTATTAATTGATCATGTATTCAACCGTTCTCTCGTACGAAACTTGAGAAAACAACGATACTAAAAAATACCACGACAAGAAAACGCGAAGTAAGGATTTCAAATTATCCAAAATATTTCGCAATGTTTTTTTTTCAAAACTCTTCGTTAAAAGACTAATACCGAGTCATCGTGGCTTTATCCTCGTTGCTCCTCTCATTCTTGTACCACTGCACCCGAACTCGCGAACTGAGGAGAAAAAAACCAGAAGTGCTTTTTTCGATGAGGGTTCTCCAACTTTTTTCGAGGACTACACGCGATACTTTCACGTGAGGCTCCGATCTAAGGTTGCAAGAGTACGAGCAAAGGGGCCGAGAGGGTCTTCGGAGGTGTCGATGTGCATAAATACAGGACCTTCGGGAAAAGCTCGCGCGGTAAACTTCCTCGGCAAATCTCTATAACCGCACGTCGCGTTCGTGTCTGACGGATATTACGAGCGAAAGGAAAAAAGAAACGAAATAAGAATCGATTCGACACCCTGCTAGTTTAACGACGAAAAAACCAAAAGAAGAGTTTGTAGAGAGAGTTATATTGGATGCTCGATCGACCTTAGGTACATAGTACACGCGGAAAAAAAATGAAGTTTTCCTCCGAGTTGACGTGTTCGGTAAATCCGAATTGGCAATTATTGAACTGCTAGATGCATTTTTATTTTGCTTCCATCAAGATGACTTTCTAAATATAATCGCCCCTCGTATATTAAGCCCAATTTGAAATGCACATCCCAAAGGCAGGCCGAAAAAAAAATAAATGAAATAAAGAAGAATAAATCATAAATCAATTTTCTTGAATTAGGGGAAAAAAATCGGTGGGGTAAAATAGAATAAGACGCGGGCGCGTAGAAGGAGAAGGACCCTGTACGATGGAACTTTAAAGGGGGCAAAAACAAATAGCGTAACACAATTTGGGGAGCGTCCAGGTCTTACGGTCTACATACGTGGGGGGAGGGGGTTATCGAGGTTTGCGTTACGTCACAATTTTAGAACGGCCAGAAATAACAACATTTCTGTATGTTCAAGTTTTGAATTTAAAACTCGCGCGCAATTTTACCGCGGAAAGTTGACAGCTTTCCATACGAAATGTCAGTTAAGGGGGGGGAGTCACTGTGCAACAACTTGCACGGTAGCTTTCGCGCATTGCTCAAGGAAAATTTAAAAAAAATTATTTTTATAATTTTTAAAAGTGCATATGTTACAAAATATGATGGCAACATTTTTATTGGCAAGTCCGAAGATTGACGGAGTTACAGTCACTTTAGTGAGAAGAGGTAGCGCGACCGGTCAGTGGCCTCAGTCCCTACAGGTGTGGCATCGTTCACAATAGTGCAGGCCCTGATTATTTCGTGAAATATAATGAAGATGAAGAACCGGTATATCGCCCGCGACTAGATACTTTAATGTAAGTATCAATATTCTAGAAAAAAAACATAACTCTATATCAAGAAAAACGGAACGAAAACTTTGAACGCGTTTTTCTCGAAACTACTTTTTTCGACCTTGTCTCAGCGAATACTCCAAAACTTATCAATCGATTTTCATTTTTATTTTTACATCGATGTAATCGCAGTGACAAAGGTTGCACGTAGCGGATTTTTCGAATCTTGATAATGACTATTTTTAAAGACTGCTTGGATACAAAAAAGGGTCTTGAAAATAAAAAAAAGTATCCAATTTGTCGGCATTTCGAAGAAAAAAACCAAAATAAAGAAACGGCTACGCATAACGATGGCTAAATTTGTGTAGATATCGATATTCGTGACGTTTTATTTACTTTTATATTACATAACCTTTCATAAAGATATCGATGAGAGAATCGAGAGAATTTTTTTTCGTCATCAAACTAAGGATATATTTCGGCTAATTTTAAAGATTTTTTCATAAAAATTGATATAAAACTAAATGAATCTAGTTTTATATACATTTTTAATTTTTTTGAATCTATAATAGTTTTATATAAATTTTTTATTTTAACATCTAGTTTTATATACATTTTTAGGAAAAAATCTTTAAATCTAGCCGAAATATAGCCTTAGTTTGATGACGAAAAAAGAATCTCTTCATTCCCCCATCAATATCTTTATGAAAGGTTATGTAGTATAAAAGTAAATAAAACGGCACGAATATCGATATCTATACAAATTTAGCTATCATTATGCGTAGCCGTTTCTTTATTTTGTTTTTTTTTTCTTCAAAATGCCGACAAACTGGCTACGTCTTTTATTGTCAAGGCCCTTTTTTGCATCCAAGCAGTCTTTAAAAATAGTCAACATCAAAATTTGAAAAATCGGCTACTTCAAAAAATGAGTATAAACCCGATCCTTTCATAATTAGTTATGTCTATGAAAAAAATCGCAATTATTGACGACAAAGCACCTCTTACGTACCGGAATGGAGGGGCGGGGGGGTAAAAATGGGGAATTTGGCGTTACGTAATTTGCGTCCGCCCCAAAGGTTGTTGAATAAATTTTGTTTTGAAAGGATTGAGAAAAAAATAATCATACAGTTGAATCGTCATCTTGCTAATTCGTCGAAAACAATTTCCCTAATCGAAAGAAACAATTATTCTTGCCATTAGGCAAATTATATTCGACGAATTGGCAAGTAGGCGATTCAAGCCTAGGATTCTTTTTTTTCAACCTTAATTGATTTTTTTAAATTCAACGACCTTTATCAACTTTGGAGTGTTTATAAAATTGCAATGACAACGTAGAATAGTGACAGCCTGGATTACACGGTTACGTAAAATTATCCTTAACCTTGTTACTGTCGATTAGACAGCGATTGTTACTACCGTATGTACAAACGTTTAGCGCTGTAGAGGCACCAAGGCCTCGGCCCCGCTGAAAAATCCAATACGGATAAACGGATGGCGAATAATACCATTATAGGTAACAACATCTCATTACCTCGATACAACTCTCGTGTTTCATAGAGAATGCCTAAAACTATACGTGCACCGATATATATCCTTGGATCTTTCATGTGAGATTACAGGTTGGATTATCGAGATAGCATGATGTGCCTGTTCTTTCTATTATCGTGGAAACCCGAGCCCATCGGCAGGAATAGCGGCTATATAGACACACGTATATCAAGGGGCATTCGATGTAAATGAAGCGTAGCCTCGGATCGGATTTATTTCAATTTGCGTGAATTTTTTTTAATCTCAATAGCGTGTATGAAAAAGACATTTTTTTGCAATGTACACCGTCTAATCTGACTAAACCTACGAATGTTGACAATTTTTACAGCGAGTAAAAAATATGATGAATGTGATGAAACTTGAAAAATTGTAAAAAAAACCTTCTTGGGGTTTCGAATCAAACAGTGGTGGGAAAGTTAATCCATTCATTGGCCAAAATGACGTAGCTTGGTGCTCGATATGACATCGTCGTTCGCATTTTGATTATTCAGAATTTAACTAAATTTTCATAAAATCCTAAAATAAAAAAAAACGGCTACGTACAACGCTGTTTTTTCATTTTAGGATTTTTTCAGCCCCCGCATATAAATAAAAATTTCATCAAAATGACACTTTTTTAACCCTTTCGTTGGCATTGACGCAATAGTGCGTCAAATAATTCCGTGCCCTGTGTGGTATTGACGCAATAGTGCTTCAATCTTTATTGCCCTATTTAACTTGCTCTGATTTGAAATCGGAGCCCCACATGGGAGTTTTTGGGCTCGCTAAATCCGAATTTGAACTTTAAATTTGGAAATTCAAAATGGCGGCGCCAATATGGCGGACAAAAATCAAAAACATTTCTGGATTTAGATGAAAATTAGTACTCCGGGATTTTTTAGGTCGCTTATTACGAATGTGAATTTTGGATTTGAAAATTCAGAATGAAGGCGCTAGAATGGCGGACCGACATTTAAAATTTTACTCGATTTAGATAAAAATTGATACCCTGGGATTTTCGAGGTCGCTTATTACGAATCTGAACCCAAAATTCAATAATTTTAAATGGCGGACGAAAGTGCACAAAACAACTCGATTTGGATAAATCTTGGTACTCGGGGGTTTTCGGGAATGCTGAGTGTGATGGGCTGAACTCAAAATGAAGGAATTTTTCATGCTGAATTCAATAACATGGATCATAATACAATAAATAGGTGGAAATATATAAAGCTTGAGTACCGAGTTTTATCTAAATCAATCAGTGTTATTTGTATTTTCATTCGCCATATTTGTTCGTCATCGTGAATTCCTGAATGTTGAGTTCAGATTCGTAATAAGCACCCTCAAAAATCCCCGAGTACAAGTTTTCAAGATAAAAAAATGTTCCTGCCAATTTGGGCACTTTTTCTCGATTTCTCTCTGCCAACGAAGGCTTGTCAACTTTTTTAGAAAAACAGCTACATAGAACGAGAAGTACATTTATATAAATTAAAAAACCTTTGTATTTTTACTTTTCAGACCAACCGTTCCCAATTTATCGATCCGGCCGTTGGACCACATTTTTCATACAAAGGCTCTATTGTACCTCAATGACGTTGTTAATTTTCAATCTTTTATCCCAAAAATAACACGAAATAACTTTAATGCATGCTTAATAACATACCTTTTTTCCAAATCCCAAATCAATAATCTAGCAGACAAAAAAAAACCGGACACATGATCTTTTCAGCCCGTCACAGTGGTGAAAAACTATAGGAAATTTATGGACGAGTCCTTGGGTCGACGTAAGTAACCGCGACTTGACATGGAAAGCCCCATATCGTACGTGATAGAATGATAGGAAATAGAAGGGCACAAGTCTCCTGAACGAGCAGTGATTTTGTGGTTGATCAAGCCTTTGTACATGTCAACTATTGATAAATGTACACACACGCACACGTGCACAGGATCGAGTGATGATCGATTGATCAGACTCGCAGCGGGCGGTTTAACTCAAAAAGCGTCCATTGGTTAACTCTCTGGCCCGCGAATATTCGATGATATATATACGTGCGCATGAACAAAACGCTCTTACGGCATCTCATTATTCGATCCGTATAGTTCACTCACAGGAAATAGCAAATTCAATGCGATTTGACGAATGTTCTTATATATGTACATTAATTCTGCTACGAGTACATTCAATTCGTTCATCGGTCTCGTCTCTCGTTATGAAATGATGTTTGGATCGGCCATGATGATTGGAGCGTAACCAGTATCATACACGAATGCGTAACGAGCTTTGGATTACGTTCATACGGAAAATACGGAAATCGTGGCTCCTCTGAACTCTTCTTCACCGAGGCGAAGCTCTCGCGTCCGATTGACTGGTGTACATGTGGCAATAAGTCGACCATACCGTAGAATTCTTAAGGATCGATTGTTATCGACGAATCGATCTCGTACACGCAGATGCCGTGGAGTTATAAAAAAATCTAAGACATTTAATTCTCTAGACACGCGATATTCGTATGGAATGACGTTTGCAAAATATACAATTGGGTCGACGATAGTGTATCGTTACAATTGTAACGGCGCGCTTCATAAAATAAATACGCCCGGGCATTTACCAAGAATCAGACTTGCCTGAATCTCTACTACCGAGGAGCATCAATTGAGTTTCCCTCTTCGATTTTGTTGAAACTCATCTATGTTAGAAAACAGTGAAAACTACGCGGAGAAAACAGGGGCTTCGGAGTTTAGAATTAATAATATGCTTCTCAAAAAATATCATTAAATATCAAAAAGTATTGAGTGGAAGATAAAAATTGTAATTATGGTATAGAAATAATGAAGAAATTTAAATTTTAACCTACGATATGGCACGTAAACTGATACAAATAATACATTTTATTCGGCATATTGTGATTTTTTGTAGTATTCGAAAAATATTTTACCCATGTGATTGGAACAATTAGTTTCCAGTATTCTACAAAAAGTACGGTATAAAGAGTCACATTTTACTAATAACTTCGTAATATTTTTCGCTATACGCCGAAGATTTATGCTATGCGTATAGTGAAATCTATACATACACGAAGATTCATACTATACGTATAGTAAAATCCATACGAAAATATAGCGTGTAAAAAAGGTTGGTATTTTACAAAGCACGCATTATTTTTACTATACAGCATATAGGACTCGCGCCTATATGCGAGAATAGTTTCGAATGTAATATGCACGCATCATTTTTACTATACGGTATGAGAATCATTTTTACACTTCTATTACAAGTCTTAGAATTCCGAACTGGCAGTAAACTGCTATAGTTTTCTAGCACTGAATATTATAATTCTGGCAACCAGTGTTAGAATTTGAGGCCGTATTTTTCTCCGTGTATTAGATATTTTTTGATCGTCGGAAAACGGTTTTCCGGAGGGAAACCACCCACAAGAGAAAAACGTGCCACCCCTTAATTTAATTTTTGTTCTCAATACTTCATAGTGGATTTTTGATCTTGGTTTTTGTTTGATTCAGATCGGTGGACTGCTTGTGGGTAAAACTGCAAAATCAGCCCTCGTCACCCCTTTCTTCGAGGAATGGTCCCCCTCCCCTATACCCAATTTTCCGACGATAGAAGAATACTTAATTAATAGTTTTTAACAGGACTGCAAATAATGCATTAGCGTTTTTATTACACATTACTTTACATTTGGTAATGAAAAAAAAATGCATTACCCGTTACATTATGTTCAGCAATGTAACAAATTGCCATTACTCATCACATGGGATTTTGTAACGTAAAAAAATTTAATTACTCATTACAATGAAATTTGCAATATGAAAAAATTCCATTCCTCATTACATTACATTTTGTAATGTGTATTGTTTTCATTGCCCATTACAATGTAATGGGTAATGGAACTTTTTTACATTACAAGGTCCAATGTTATGAGTAATGGAAATATTTTACATTACAAAATGTAATGTAATGAGTAATGGATTTTCTTTATATTACAAAATGTAATGTAATGAGCGATGGAATTTTTTTATATTACAAAATATAAGGTAAGGAGTAATGGAATTTTTTCACATTACTAATGCAATGTAAAAAAATGTCATTACTCATTACAATGTAATGAGGATTATTATTCGTTTCCCATAACCCCTTATGGGAAACGAATAATAATCCTCATTACATGTAATGAGGATTATTATTCGTTTCCCATAACCCCTTATGGGAAACGAATAATAATCCTCATTACATTGTAATGAGTAATGAAATTATTTTACATTGCATGCGGTTTTTGTACTGGGTCGATCTGACCCGATGGGAAACAAATAATAATCCATGTTACCTTGTAATGAGTAATGGAGATTTTTTACGTTACATTAGTAATGTAAACAAATCCCATTGCTCACTACCTTATATTTTGCAATGTGAAAAAATTCCATTACTCATTACATTAAATTTTGCAATGTAAAAAATTCCATTACCCATTACATTGGACTTTGTATTGCAAAAAAGGTTAATTACCCATTACAATGTAATGTGTAATGGAATTCTTTGTCATTACACATTACATTGCAATTTGTTATGAAAATGTTACACATTACAAAATGTAATGTAATGTAATGGAAATTTTTTACCCTACGAATTTCAATGTAATGAGTAATGGAATTTTTTTATAATACAAAATATAATGTAATGAGATATGGACATTTTCTACATTACAAAAACCAATGTAATGAGTAACGAAAATTGTTTACATTACAAAATATAATGTAATAAGTAATGGATTTTTTTTACATTACTAAATGTAACGTAATGGGTAATGAAATATTTTTTTCATTACCCATTAAAAAAGTAATGAATAATGCATTACTTTTTCATTACAAATTTCACAACCCTGGCTGTTAATACTTTATTATATATATGAATTTCAACAAAATCGAAGGTGGGTTCTTTAGTGATGTTCCTTGTAAGCCTGAGACGAATAATGATTACCCGTATTTGTTACAATCATCAGCAACGTGAGAAGCAAAGATAACTTGAACCAAAAAATGCCTCATCAAACTTTGGGAACGTCATCGGGAAGATGTTCGCATTGCAATTACGGCGTTTTAATAATATTTTTAACTGATTGGGCAACCTTGTGCGAAGGATATTCAAGGCAGCCCTATATGGGACCTGTGAAATCTTGAAGAGGCCCTGATAGGGACAGCCCCAATGCAGCCTAATAACCAGGTGTGGTAGGGTGAAATAGGAGTTGAATGGGTAAATGAAAAAAGGCTTGCGTGATGTACCAATTGAGGACGTGGTGGAATATGATGAGGGCTCCGACGAGACATTGCAAAATATTGGAGATCAAATATTTTAGAAATTAAACATCAAAGAATGTACTGCCTCCTACAATCTTTCATATTTTGACGTTTTTAGCATCATTGCATTTTTATTTCATATTGTATAATCAAATTTCAAAATAAAGAGAATATCAAACATAAAAAATTCATTAAAATATAGTCCATCATTCGGAATGTTTAAAACGTGACGTGACGGTAAGATTCAATAACTTTAGAAAACTGGACATTTTTCCGAAAACCACTTATTTCTCGAACTTAAACAACTCCACGCGAATAATATAGTAACAGTGCTACTTATGCCTGTAAGGCCCTCCATAAAAAAAAGCGCGTCGATTCTGCCCTTAGGATGGGGGGGGGGTCCAAACAAGAGCTGTACTAACCTTAAAGCAAATCATTACCCGCCCGAACAAAATGCCCAACTCAATTTCCACACCTAATTATTGCGAGATTCCCAACCCTATCCGTTGCAACCATAAAAACATGGTCATCCAGAAAAAACGGAGCTGCAACCCTGAATCTAAATAAATGATGAAATGAAAGTGCGAACGAATTCCACCGTTGTGCGGACTTTATGCAAAACGGAAGAAGACATATGTATTTGTGGAACTCGGTATATACGGCTACGATTGTCGACCCAATTTTCGCGAAAGCCCGAGCGTATCGTTTAAAATGCATAGAATCTGAAAATCCGCCGGGGGATTGATAGAAATTCCACAGCGATCTGATCGACGTGAACATCACTGCGGCGTTCCGCCGCCACTGTTTGTATGGAATTTTCACCTCGTCGGCTCTTGTTATTTGCGTCTTGCAAACCGCGTTGAAAATTGAAATCGTTGACCCCAACAAAATGGATTCAACAGCTCGCACCAGTGTTTAACTGTTTGTTGGCACACCTCGCAATCACTACACCTATACCTGCGCGCGCGCGCGCGCGCGCGCGTGTGTGTGTGTGTGTGTGTGTGTGTGTGTGTGTGTGTGTGTGTGTGTGTGTGTGTGTGTGTGTGTGTGTGTGTGTGTGTGTGTGTGTGTGTGTGTGTGTGTGTGTGTGTGTGTGTGTGTGTGTGTGTGTGTGTGTGTGTGTGTGTGTGTGTGTGTGTGTGTGTGTGTGTGTGTGTGTGTGTGTGTGTGTGTGTGTGTGTGTGTGTGTGTGTGTGTGTGTGTGTGTGTGTGTGCGTGCGCGCGCGTGCGTGCGTGCGTGTGTGTGTGTGTGTGTGTGTGTGTGTGTGTGTGTGTGTGTGTGTGTGTGTGTGTGCGTGCGTGCGTGGGTGTGTGTGTGCGTGCGCGCGCGCGCGCGCGCGCGCGTGTGTGTGTGTGTGTGTGTGTGTGTGTGTGTGTGTGTGTGTGTGTGTGTGTGTGTGTGTGTGTGTGTGTGTGTGTGTGTGTGTGTGTGTGTGTGTGTGTGTGTGTGCATATATACAAATCGGTCTTTCGAGTATTTGCTCATCGCCCATATATGCGAATAATAACTCGGTATTCGTTGACATTTTTGGCGCTTCGTTTCCACCTGTCCATTTTTGTCGCTCGTGGTTATTTTTACGAGAAAATGTTAGCTCCTAATTTTATTTGTCGACCTTCGCTTGCGTACATATTCATTTGACGTTTCGACGCTTTTTTTTTATTTATCCCCATAGCTGCGAATGTACGGCGAGTCCTCGCTTTTCCTCGCTTTCCTCGCTTTCCTCGCTTCATGAAGCTTTAATTCCGTTGGAAAATTGTTCCTCTATCATCCAGCGCAAGCGCTCCGTTCCGTACTATTTATTTCTAGTATAGAAATAGCGACTGAAAAATTCAGAGACCCCAACCAACGGGGTGCTTGCAGGGCGAAACGCTACATCAACCAAAGCCAAGTGAATTTTTCAACGTTATGGTGAAGAGTTTTTTCGCGCGAAATTCAACTCCCGTTAGAAAGTTGGCAACGATTTATTCCCGGAGCAGAATTGAATTTTAATATTTTTCGAAATAAGAACGAAGCTTTTTATATTGACCGAGAGCAGTGGTAGTACGGTCGGTGTAATGGTGTGGAAGCTTGCACCGTTGGAATACAACAGACGTTCTTTTTGATATTTTTGTTCCCTTATTTTAATTATTACTCGACACATTTTTTTTTTAATTCATATGATATGAAAATGTTTTGAGGTATTCTTGGAGGCAAAATCGACTAAGTGAAATTGAGGGGTTATGCAATGTTTTCTCAAAAATCAAGAATATCACTTTGAACTCCCGCACTTTTTTTAACTTTGATATTTCGGAAATTCTTTCGATAAATCAGAGGATGAACTAATATAATAACGAAATCGATTATAATTAAATATTTTGTAAATCGATTATAATCAAATATTTTTACACAAAAAAATTACAGTGTTCTTCTGATGATAGTTTTTCAAACACAGTAGAGCGTCGATTATCCGAATCAATAGGCATCAATAGGTAAATTCGGATAACCGAACAGCAATATTCCGCGGGCGAAAAAAATCATTGATTCTTTCAACATGGTAAAAAATATATATTTAAAAATACAATGAACGTTAATATGTTAATAATATAAGTACATTTTTGGTGAATTGCAAATAAACACTGTATCATTTAATGATACAAACCGAAATCAAATATGTATTTTACAAAATCAACATTCGTACATTTTTCAGTTCTTATCTATTTATTTTTTTAAAAATCGACGATTTTCTTCTGCTCCACAATGGAGGATTTCTTTGCTGCCAAATCTCGACTGCTAGCGGAAAGCAAAGTGCGCGCGAGCGCAAACCGAGCAAGTGGAGGGGATGTATAACAATGTCTATATCGTGTAACAAGATGTAGGTCGTAATCGTTTAAATAACTGAGGATTCGAATGATCAAAATTATTCTTTAGATAATTGATATTTTGGATGACCCAAATCGCCATTCGAATAATTGACGTTTCGGATAAACCAAATCGCCATTCGGACAATTGACGTTTCCAACAACTGAAGTTCGGATAACCGACGCTCTACTGTGACTCATTTTTGTATAAATATGGCACAATATAAACGACGTTTTTTTTTCTTTCAGTTTCCCTGTGCCCTCGTATGCAAACTTGATACAGTCGCGCAAACGGGCCCCTGTGGGGAAAACGTTGGCGAAAGTCTGTGAGGAGTGGAAATTGTGGAGTGGCAGATGTGTAGTAAAAGGGACGAGAACGTTAAAGCCCGCGGGGGCTTACAAACAAGAAAAATAAAATTCACATACAGATGTTTCATTGCAAAGCAAGGCAATAGTTTTTTGCGTGCATGGAAACAGTTATATTTATTTTTCGCAGTCAAAAGTTTTTTGACGTAAACTTCCACCTGAAATTTGCTCGTTGTATTGCTGGCAAGGAGTACGCCGTTATTTTCGTTTATTCGTTTATTCGTTATTTCTCGTAATTATCGACGAATCCAACGAAAACGCAGCGCAAAAATTCATATCAATGTCTTTTTCAAATTTGCGACTTTTCTCGGTCATTTTCCACTACGAAATGTCTCGCAGAGAGATTTTTTATCCCGCGTCCCAATCTGTTACAGTAACCTCGTAACTTGACCGCTCGTAACTCGGTCGTTCGGACGCGCTACCGATATAGTTCAGGCGCCACGTCGAGCTTCTCTAGCCTTTTTACGTCGCCTGAAGCAACTTTCTCTATCGCTTGTGCTTTCGCATCCAGGACGGTGGAATCTTTTTCGAAGCTCGCCAAACTTTGGAATTTCATTCGTTACAAATCTTTTTTCAACACTATTATACACTTCAGTACTAGTAACAGTTTTATATTTTTAATAGGGCAACATAAAAGGATAATTATTTGACACATTCCTCCAGGTCTTTCTAATACGTCCTTTGTGTCTTCAAACTGATTAATAATCTTCCTCATTTCATTTGAGAAACTGCTATCCATTGAAATTCCCAGCGCGATGGAAAATTTTCCTCCTTTTTCGTTTTCGACAAAAACGGCCAAAAAATCTCACCTACTTCTTTACCGACGAAATCGCGGCCCGAATATGCTGCTCCGAAAAAAAGCGGAGGTTTCACCGGCGCGAAAATCAACCGCAGCAAAAATTACTTGCGAACAGTCGGAGCATACGAGCGAATTTCTGACATCCTAGATACAAAATAAAATGAACTCGACACAAATAAAATAAGACTAAATTTTCGCGATTTTCTCGATTTAGTATGTGATGATAATTTCTTCTATCAAATCATATTTCGTATATACCGCGCGTGCAGATGTAACAATAATGTGTCCAAAGGGAAAAAGAAGAGACACTTTTCGCAACTTTTTTCTTTTTGTTGCGCATTGGGTGTCGTGGTATGAGGCAGTTCTGCTTTTGTGAAATGCGATATTGCTCCATTCGAATTTCCAGGTCAGAACTAATATCCATCTCACTCCGAGACCTCGCAAGCACATTCCTTCTTCGATGGTATATTTCTAGACACCGAGAGAGCGAAGCAACGAAGACACGCATCGTTCTTGCCGTCACGTCAGGCGATAGTGTTCATGCTTCTGCCGCTTCTTGTGCTTTCCATATATACCATATTTACATATACAAATATATATGAGGTATTCCACGTGAATCCGGTGGACTTTTTCCCTGAACCCCCCACCCCGCCAATTCGATTAATTTTGTAAAATCTGATTCCGTTGACTCTAAAAGACACCCTGATTTTGTTATACATTTTTCGAAACAACCCTTACTCAAAAATGTTGTTTTCCAAAAAAAAACGCCCCGATTTAAAAATGTGAAAAAATTCCCAACGATGCGTGATTATACGTAAAAATTTTCAAGCTATCACCCGCAGTGGAAGTACGATTTTTTTCTGTGCTGGATACGACTTCAATTGAAATTAATTCCAAAACGTTTTGACTACTAGCGAAAAAATCATACTTTCACTGCGGGTGATAGCTTGAATTTTTTTACATGTAATCACGCATTTTTGGGAATTTTTTCAGATTTTTAAATCAGGGCGTTTTTTCGGAAAATTTTATTTTTGCCTAAGGGTTGTTTCGAAAAATGAAAAAAAAATCAGGGTATCTTTTAGAGTCAATGGAATCAGATTTAAAAAATTAATCTAATTGGCGGGGGGGGGGGAGAAACCACCGGATTCACGTGGAATACTTCATAGATACATATACCGTAAAGGCATGAAACCGAGCTTGTATCGCACATCTCGGAAGTAACGACACAATTGGTCATAATTTACGTCTCATTGTAGTGAAAATAGTTCCATCTAAATGGACCTTTCAAAATTCCATGCTTGTTCTCGTGAAAAGAGAAGAAAAAGAAACTTGTAATCGGTAAAATACATCTTCTTGTATGATACCTGATCGTGAGTTTCGCGTGTCTTCAAAGACGCGCGAGATACGTCATTCTGAAATAATGGAATAAACCCATGAAATCCATGGCCATACCGGATATTTGAGACATTTATGATCATTTCAACGGTGACTATGTGCAAACTGCCATTAGGATATTAAAGCTCGTCCCCATAGCTTAAACGTTTGGGGACGTGGCAATAATACGCATACGATAAGGTATTGCCAAAGAGATAAGTCGGAAAGATCGGACTTGATAAACGTTCTACACGGAGAAAACAGAGGCCTCGAAGTTTAGAATTAATACTATGCTTCTAAAAAAAACATCATTAAATATCAAAAAGTATTGAATGGATGCTAAAAAATTTAATTATGGTATAGTAATAACGAAGAAATTTAAATGTTAACCTACAATATGGGACGTTAACTGATACAAATAATACATTTTATTCGTCATATTGTGATTTTTTGTAGTATTCAAAAAATATTTTGCCCACGTGATTGGGAGAATTAGTTTCCAGTATTCTACAAAAAGTACGGTATAAAGAGTCACATTTTACTAATAACTTCGTAATATTTTTCGCTATACGCCGAAGATTTATGCTATGCGTATAGTGAAATCTATACATACACGAAGATTCATACTATACGTATAGTAAAATCCATACGAAAATATAGCGTGTAATAAAGGTTGGTATTTTACAAAGCACGCATTATTTTTACTATACAGCATATAGGACTCGCGCCTATGCGAGAATAGTTTCAAATGTAATATGCACGCATCATTTTTACTATACGGGGTGAGAATCATTTTTACACTTCTATAACAACAAGTCTTAGAATTCCGAACTGGCAGTAAACTGCTATACTTTTCTAGCACGGAATATTAGAATTCTGGCAAACAGTGTTAGAATTTGAGGCCGTATTTTTCTCCGTGTAGGTGTTCGTTTTTCCATTCTAAAATGGGTCGAGGGTTTCGGCACTTAGCCCGCACTCGATTATGACAGTGATCCATGATGGTAATCACGTTCTCAATCACCGATAGATTAACCCAACAATCATGGCCTGTACGGTCGCGGTAATAATTCCCCTCTGTTAATCTCTTTCTATACAGTACAGGGTGTTTAGCGCATGAACCGACACATTTTTTTGGGGGCATTGGGGGATAATTTGATATTTTTTTCACCCGTAAACCGTATGTCCTAAGTGTCATGAGATATGGCAAATGAGATATGATTTTTTTCGTTTTTTTTCTTCATTACCCGATAATTCGTCCGTTGCTTACAACGGACGAATCATCGAAATAGCACGAAATAAGTGTTCTTGTATTCCGCAATGTATGTTTATTATAAATAAATTATTATTTGATACACTTGGTTTTAAAAAAATTACTCTTGAGCTTCCAGTCTTAAAAAAGTTCAAATGAATGAAAAACTTCAACTCCTAGATTCATTATTAAAAAAAAATTATTCTCTTTATTTTGACCACACAATGAATTCTTTTTACGCCAAGTAGCATACTGTTGGAAAGGGTATAAGTTAGAGAACTTTTTTAAAACAAAGCTGAGCTCAAAATGGCTTTTATTTTTTTTTATATTGAATTTAGAAGTTGACATTTTTCATTTATTTACGCATTTGTAAGACTATGGAATCTCATGAGTCATTTTCTTGAGACCAACTGGAAGAAATAATGGTTTATTCATAATAAACATACATTGCAGCATTCAACAAAAGTTATTTTGTGCTCTCGCAACCACAAACAAAGACGTTATGGCGATTTGAAGGCGAAATTTCCAGTAAGAAAAACAAACTTTTAAAAATCATATCGTCATTACCGTGATACTTAGGATATAAGGTCTACGGGTGAAAAAAGTAGTAAATAAACCTCCACTCCCTCCCCCCCCAAGCCCCCAAAAAATGGTGTCGGTCCATGCGCCAAACACCCTGTATATGAGAGTAGGTTTGTGTGTGTGTGTGGATCCGCGTGTGTATATATATACAGGGTGGACCGCTTAATGTGACCGCCCCAAATATCTCCATTGCCATTAGAGTGACGAAAACAAACCCAAACAAATCCAGCAAACCCAAACAAAACCCATACAAACCCAACCAAACCCAACCAAACCCAAACAAGCCCACAATGTTTTGGTGAAAAATAATTTTAAAGACATATCATAGGTCGCTGGATTCGTCTGAATATCAGCTACAACGTCTTGATAATAATAAACATGTTCCCGTTTGAAAAACCAGTGATGAACTTGAGAACCCAAAAACTATGACCTTGACAAAAATGAATTTTTCACCACTGCATCAGCCCTTTGAAATCAATCATATTGCCTCCTGACACTTTTTTCGTTACTCTAAAGGCAACGGAGATATTTGGGGTCGTTGCGTTAAATGGAGCGCCCTATATATGTATCTATATATATATGTATGTATATATAATGAGTTCAATTATATTATTAGTATATTTATATAATTGAACTCATTATATCTGTGTAATATTGGCTTTTAATACTTTTCGCTCTTTCAGGGACGACCATTAAATTTGATTGAACGGGACATTGATTTTCTGATATTAAGGCATTAAATCTATGTAGCTCGCCGAAAAATGAGACTTTTATGGGATTTTTTTTTAAATACTAAAATAAAGAAAAAATACGTTTCGAGGCTTTATTCTTCATATATCTACGTATTCTTTAAAAAATCATTGAGAATATACGAAATGGCGGCTCAGTTGTAATTACACTGAAGGTGTTTTTCAGACGCGCTTTTATGGAGGAGGACGCAAAACTTTTATGAATTAGCAGACAGAAGGAAAAAAGGAATCCTCATTTACATAAGTTTTGCCAGAAGTACAAAAGATTACAAAAGAAGTACAAACATTTAGTAACAAATGTGCTTTTTTCGCAAAACGGCATTATCCTGAATACATTTTTTCGCTAAAAAAAATTGGCCCCGATTAGTTTATAAAAACGAAAATTGTTTATGAGTCATAAATATTGCGTGTACTTCTTAAGAGAATCTATTTAAAAATGACTCCAAATTGCTTCTTTCACCATCTAGCCTATGTCGTTCGTTTCGAAACGTTCGGAGGGCTGTTAGTGAGCTTTATGTGAGTGAGTGAGCCTTTTGTAAAAATATTTCGCCGATAATTTGAATATTACTCTTGTGATATTATACGCCATTTAAGCCAATAAAAGAAACGTTGAATTTCTTTTTCTACTCAGATGTAATCCCTTCATGTCATGTGCGTATACATCGATTTACTCGAGTGTGTATATACGCACATATAATTATTAATATATAAATCGAATTTACGCAATGTAAATTTGTTACATACATTGATAGATATGATTGAATCTCGAGCCCCAAGAAAGGTGCGAGGAGTTCAACTTTTCACCAAAAAAGTGGTCTCATTTTTCACCAAACCGACTTCTACGTCCATAAAATCACTCCTTTTCCCCCGATCGGCCCTATCTCGGGCCCCTTCTCATTTTCGTAGAAGTTCCATAAAGACGAAAGGCAATCGTCGACGACGATTCGCGAATAAAAAATTCAAGCTGTTTAATTATAGCACGCTTCCGCAGTTCGAATTTTTCTTTGCCAATTCTTTCACTGACAGATGTTAATTAACGACAAATTGGTACGAAAAAAACTTTTCGTATCACCTCATTTTGTTTTTTTTCTCGCTCCCCCTTTCTCCGGCGGCAAAGCCCCGTATTCTTTTCACTCCCGCATGGCTTAAAGTGCTCGCCAATAGGGAGGCGCTTTCATTTTGGCACTCACGGCAAGTTTTCTTATCGCCTTTGTAACATCGCAATACACACACACACACAGACACGAATTTCTGTACAGTTCTCTTCGTTTGCTTGCATACTTGCTGACAGCCCTTTCGGTCCGGCGTCGAGTTTGGCACACCGTATTTACCAGGAGTCGTGATTAACTTACTCAATTTTCAAACCCTCACCCACTGAATGTATGGGGAGAGAGGAAGAGAGAGAGCGGCGGAGGGGGGCAGAGGGGGAGAGAGAGAGAG